>JAEIHY010009470.1:0-22325 GCA_018904565.1 Drosophila tsacasi | reverse complement strand
TGTAAGCTGCAAGGGTATACAAACTTCGGTTTGCCGAAGTTAGCTTCCTTTCTTGTTATGATTAAATAAAGATGGATTTGCCTAACTTCTTTAGTTTGTGACGACATTCCACATTAATTATCGTTTAAAACTCTCCTCTAGAGCATAAACACATATCTCTGCTACAAATTAATTATGTATTATTAAATATACATAAAGAGCATTAAAGTATTTTATAAGTTAATATAAAATATATTTTAAATGAGCTTTTTCAACAATTTGAAATTATTAAATAATCATAGCTTAAATCGAAATAAATCAGAATAGAGAAATGAACATTGCGCACTTTTGACACTTTCTACTTTGAGCTCAGCAAATTGAAGCGATGTTATTTTATGGGCGACCTTAATTTGCTTTGTGGCCCACCCTCTGGAATCAATTACGGGGGCGCCACAAAGTAAGCACATCGCAGGTGGGGCCATTTATTTGTGCGGTCTCCGGCTGATAAATCAAATCATTAGCTCGGGGTCACTGAAGCTGGTAGGTACATGGGTCAATGGGTGACTGGGAGAGTGTAGAGTGTGGGTTGTGGGGTGTGTGTATTAATGCCAAATTAGAGACGCCCAATGGAGCGTGATTACGCGCAGGCCAAATATCGCACAGAACACATAAATACACATTTGCGTTGTTTTGTGCGTACGGGAAAACGCTTATTTGCGTATGCGTGGCACAAAAAATCCAGTTCTTATTAAATTTCCGCACGCCTACGCACATGTCCTACGCCTTGATATGGGGATAACCCGGAGATTCGGCAGCCCGTCCCCTTAACCCGCGGCAGTCGGCAGTTGGGAGCAGCTGTTGGGGCCTGGCTCTTGCCATTTGCTCAATGAATTTTGCATGTTTTTGTCGTCGGCCCCAACAACGAGAGAGGCCGCCTTTGTGCGTATGTTTTTACACTTGCCAGAGGCTAGGATCTCACCAGGCCTCCTCGGAGAAGCACTTGGCAGAGTTTGGTTTCCTATTTGCTTGCCCTAAGTGGGGCGGTGGGCTGGCTGGCTTTGTTACACCTTCACGGCCCAGAAGGGGCGGTGGAAGTAAACAATATTAACATTAAATTAACATTTATTTGCTTTTGCCAATGGCTTCCCTGCCCCATCCCCCTGCCGTGTGTCAAATAAATACATTTACATACATTACGCAACATATGAAGGAGGCTGCCTGCGTTTGGTAGTTTCTGGCCGCCTCTAGTTGCCATTAAAATGGCCTAATGGTCCGCCGGTTACAAGGGCGAACAAATAAAAGCCACAAAAAGTGGGAAGAAAAAGTGAAGAGGAAAGGGAACCCCCGAAAATGGGAACTTCAAAAGGCAAAGCCAGAACAAAGTGCCAACAAAGTAATTGCAGGGATTTGCCTTGCGGCCCGGTCGGTGGGGAATGGTAAAAAAAAAAAGAGAAAGAGAGAGACCGGGCCACGCCTATTTTCCATGTGGGAAAATAATACTCAAAGGCAGGCGGCTGGGCTTCGAGGACTAGCAACCAGTTGCCGCGCCATTTTCTCGTTTTGTTTTTCCCCCCTTCTCCTGAGGATATATTTTTTTTAATGTGCCAAAATGTATATTTGTAACTGCCTGTGCTGTGCCTGGGTGGGTTGTCGTTTGAACAATTTTACGCATATTTGCACTCAAATATTACGTACACATGTATGGATCCTGGGCCCAACGCCCAGATATTTACGATGGCACGTTAATTTTTATGGCATTCGCTCGCTGGCAATTTGGTTCGCCCCTTCAAATGTCCGCCGCCAGACAGCGATTCCGATTCCCATTATATTCCGGGGATATGAACGACGGTCCTTCGGAATGCACCTCAAAAGGCCACAAAAGGACGACAAAGTACAGGGGCTAATAAACCTATTAAATCTGGTGATAAATGTCGGAGAGGCGGCTTTAAAAGTTGAAAACCTTCTTTGAAAAGACGAGCAGGAAGAGAGGATGGGAGGGTTTCCCTTTATAAGGAGCTTATAGTTCGTAATAATAATAACTTGTTATGCAAATTCTCGCTACGTAATTGGATGTTATTTAATTGGCCAGGCAACTCTTAGAGATATTTACAAGAAAAGGCTCTTGAAAGGTTATTGAAAAAGATTTGTTGATAAAAATATATTATTAATGCGTTCTGCTTTTTAATTCTGTTTCCGATTTATATTTATTTATGTCGAGATTTATTTATAACAGCACAGCTATTGACACTTTGTCTATTGAACAAATATGAGTCCTTGCTGGGCATCACCCAGTTCGAGGCCATCGACTGTGGCTCCAGTTTTATTGTTATTGTACTTTTGTTATTGTATATTTTTATGTGGCTGCATCTTAACGATGATTACGGTTATTATTCATTAGCCACGCTTTTGTCAGCCTGCCCCTTTCCCTCCCTCGTCCTTGATTGTCCGCAATTTCTTCTGCCCATCGGCAGTGCGGGACAACGGAGGAGTGTCTGGCCATGGTTCATTGGCCATTCAATATCTTTTCTTCTGCTCGATTGCTTATCTCCGACACGAGACACGATGACCAGGACCCGGCCAGGACCTGGCTCTGACCCCTGCCTGTTCCCCGGGCGACGGCACTGTAAGAAGAGTCCAGGTGGGCGGCATCTTGGGTGGTCGGGGCACTCACGTTCACATGCCCAGAAAATAGATGATGTGTGTGTGCTCAATTGTTCCAGTTTTATCTCTTAATTACATCTTCATCTGGCCATTGAAAGCCTTCAGCTCGGAAAGTTTAATTAACTTGGCAGGCAGGACCTCTTACTGGCCGCCAGTCTGGAGTATCGATGGGCGCCAGATGCGAGTGCTCCAAACCGATACTGGCCATCATTTGGTTCAGTGCACCACATTATGTAGCCACATAATTGAATTGCCACTAAAGTATACTAAATATGACAGAAACAAGCGTGTTTCGTGCGGGCTACGGCCAAATAACAAATTAGTTTCAGAAATCAGAATTAGAACATAAAAAAGTTTTCTTTTTGTTTCACATTATTTCGATTATTGTAACCCGCTTCATGCATTAAATGAATACACTTTTTCCTCAATAAGCTATCAGAATGTGGCCATTTTGTTAAAACAATTTTGTATTTACTGAATTACTGAATATCAATAAATTCATTGAATAAATACACAAGCAAAGTTAATTTTATTCGAAGCAAATTGTGTGTGTTTCAGGATAAAGATGCAGTTAATCAAATTATATTGGATTTGAATTGAATATATATTCACTTTAAATATTCAATAAAGCCAAAGAACTGCATCTTAAATTTCCACTTAAACCATTTTGGGAACCATTTTTCATTAAGAGCAGACAATAAAATGGCATCAAGCCATTTACTTTCAATATCTGCCTGAATTTTCAGCAAACGATTCCCAAGCCAAAATCCCTCATCTCGGACAGCCCATTTCAGCTAACTGTTTTCCACTTAGCACGACTTAATCCCCTAAACGGAAACTCAAACTGGAAACTGGGATAAATTTTCCGCTTTTTTGTGGGCTAGGACAATGGGAAAATGCGGGAGGGGGGGAAATGCAACAGTAACTGCCGCTCTCGCATACACACCCTCATACAGTATGTATGGCGCAAAGTGCGTTGTGAGCCTGTTGGCTTTAATTGCGGCGCTTAAAAACGCTTGCACAATGCCCGACGAGTTTAGGGCTTAGCAGCAGATGCAACTGCACTATCCCAGCCATTTTCCGCAGCTCTCTGGGCCTTTACGGCCCCATTTACCCCCCGTCCAAATTGAGCGTGCTGTGCTCTCGGTCGGTTGACAAGCCGAAAAGGAAAAAATAACTCGTAAAAAGTTGCGATCTACTCGAGCGCAAGGATATGGCTGCCTCCTTCCTCGAGAGGCTCCTTCGGCACTTCGATTATGTTGGCAATCTGTTTACGTTAACAATGCCCCACCCAGCCGTGGCGCATCCTGACACACAGACAGCAATTTGTTCCAAATGACTTGAGCGTGGCGCAAATTAAGTGCATTTTCATTAGTTGCAAGTTCCGAGTTGTTCGCTATTACTTGGCCCCGGACCATTTGAGAAATTAAATTGCCAGGAATCACTGACAGAGAGAGGAAGGGAGTTGCTGTTATCGTAGGAGTGGAGCAGCGGCATTGAGAGGGCGCTTCAGATTTCCGGACAGCAATTATTTTTCCGGCTCACATTCGCTCTGAGCCTTGGGATGCCCCTCTCCACGCAGGCTATCCACGGGATAGCTTCCACGACTCGACGCAGTCATCCATCCTTTATGAATTCCGTCCATGTGCAAAGTTATTTGCCAGTAGAAAGGGGAAAAAACTGGCTGGGATAACCTTGCTCCAGTTAAAAGCGGACGGAGAGGAGATCAACAAAATATTTGTGGCGAGAACAGGTGTAGAGAAGCGCCTCGGGTCAGGGGGCAGCAGCAGGTTTTCCAGGTGAAGCTCAGGTGAAGAAAAATGCATTGGCATTTCAACCCAATCCCAAAAAATGTCCACAGTCATGTTTTTGTTTCACCGAACTATTCACCCAGGATGATGTTCGTAGCAAACTTTGACAAAACAAAAAGGTGACGAAACAGTCGGCTTTAAATTTAAGCCACCAGTCTTCAGAGTTTTTGTTTTTAGAAAGAACCATCACTTCCCCAAATTGGCATCCAATTTGCCAACCAATAATTTACCCAGAATTGGAAATTAAAACCAATTTACTCTGCGCTCTTTTCAAACTCCCATCGGTGTTCCTGGGAAACATTCGAGCCCGTAAAAGCGGTGACCGACAACGAGAACCCCAACTAATAGCACATATATTTGCATCCATATAGCTTTGAACAATTGTGGTTTTGCGGGCCAAATCAACCGCAGAGCATGATGTAAAGCGGCAGCCAGAGGTTCGCCGCATGCCGTTTCGCCGAAAATAAAAGCACCATGGCGTATACGCAATAACTAACAAGAGCGCACACAGGCCTTTACATGGAAATTGCATTAGCAGAGCGACTGCATCTAGTTAAAAAGTTTTCAATGCCCGTCCAGAGCTCTTCCAACAGGCCAACTAATTAATAATGCATTCGGATCTGATTTGAAAATGTGAAAATGCGCGAAAATGTAAAATCCAATTCCGATTCCGCGGAAGTGGCCAGCGGGCAGCGGGAGGATGAGCGGAGCGAGCTGGCTTTGCATCTGGCATGGATTTGGCTTTGGCTTTGGCCGGGAGATTGAAAATGCGCGGAGAGGGTGCTGTGTGGAAAATATGAAAACTATCTGGCGTTGCAGAAAGGCTTTCAAAACGAGTGCAAATATTTGTTTTTCAAATGAAATGAATAAATGCAGCAGGGCGCACATTGCAGCTCCTCCTCCTTCGACGATTGTCATCGTTTTAATGAAGTTGTTTTTGCCATTTTTCTGTGCTGTTCTGTGCTGATGATCCCCACCCAGCACGCATCGTTGGCTGACAAAGGTCAATGTGTTAGACTGTTGCATGCAACAGGGAGCTCTCGAGGGGCTGTCATGTGCGAATCCCACAGCAGCTCGGCTTACACAGCCACTCCTCCGTCTGCCGCTGCTGCAGCTGCTCCTGTTAATTAAATTTTATTGTGCAGCCATCAAAAGTTGCGGGATGGGAGGCGCCACCATGAAATATTTGCAACCGAGGAGCAGCAGCATGAGCGGCTCGAGCATCAGCTGCTGCTGCTAATGATGATGTCGGTTGTTGACTGTTGGCTGTTGCTGTTGCCCGTCGCTGGTTGCTAATTTATATGTACATACAGACATGTGACACGGTCGCCAACAATGCCGCCCGTTGTGCGGAGCAGACGACTGCACACCCAGAACATTTATCTGTTTGTGTATCTCTGTGTGAAGAAGGGGGTGGGCACCTGCAGGAGGTGAGGGCGGGGCAGTAGCAGCAGCAGCAGGAGCAGGGCCAGCATCAGCAATCAATAAATCCCAGGACCCAGCTCCTGTTGATTCTTGCGCAAGCCTGTGCATAAATGTATGTGCCGAGCGCCCAGCTCCCCTGGTTAACTTTGCATGTGGGCTGATTGCTGACGTGCATACACCGAAAGCTGCAAATTTGCATGGCCAACCCGGGCAGCATACCCGCCATCCACAGGAGCAGCAGCAGTAGCAGCAACAAAGGCATTACTGTGGCAACAGCAGCAGCAGCATCAACTAGTTGTTGTCATGGCAGCAGGGAAGCCTCGCAGTGAGCTCCGCTCACCCCATGTCCCGCCCATCCCCGGCATGGCCATGAATACGTAAGGAATCTAAAGAGATGAATATGATAAGCTGGAAAACGGTTAGACCGAGCACGACTTGAGTTGAGCGAGAAAGAAACTGACAGCTTGCGGTGGATAATTTATGCCTGGATAAAATAATTACGAAACCGTAAAGTCTCTCGAATTAGTCAAGAGAATTAGAGTGGAATGATTTAATGAATGTTTGAAAATTATATGATTCGGTTTCCGAAAATGGAGCATTAAAGGAATTTATTAGCTGTTGTTTTATCATAATTATAGTATTAAGAGAGAACAAAACTGTCGTGTTTGTTTAATAAATTTCCAAGAATTTCAATAATTCAGCGGAGATGGAAATTGACATAAATTAAAGTTCGACATTTGGTTTCCCATCAACAGGAACACATACACTTATTGCTGTGAATACAATTTAAATATTAATGAGCAGCAAAATGCTGTTTGATCGAATGTGCGTACACATTTGAAATATTTATGCAGACTAAACGAAAGTTTGCCAGAGTGAAAAGTGTGAAACTGTTGCCGAATGAATATTGAATTGAAAACATAGTGAACTAGCAGCGAAACACATTGACGTGTGTAGCTAAAAATTAATTTGGCGAAAATAAATTAATCATTTTTTAATGGATTGTCACAGCATAATGTTGTTTGTTTGGGAAATTTAAGCAGTCAAAAAATTTAACATATGAAAGCATTCGACATTTAGGATTTGATTTAATCAAATTATTATATACCCAAAAAAGCTGCAAACATTTAATGGATTTTCGTAGTTCAGAATTCAATAAGCCGTTCAATTAGATTTGGCCAAAACTTTCTGATGCTTGGCTAACCCTTCCGGAAAAGCCTTCAACTTGAGAACATTTACACTCCTGCCTAATCAAGTTTCTTGCTGCCAAAATCAATACCTTTGCTTCTCACAATTTTCTCAGCCCGTAACTGCCCCAAAATATGGTCCTCCACATCGGAGCCTGTTGCACATGGTAATTTTGTTTCACAAGTGTAACTCGTTTAGCCTGCTCTCGGCCCGCTTCCGGTCAAAGAGAACATTTTCTGTGCGGCCCATGTACCTGGATGCAGTTGCAGTCCATGTTCCTGGCTCTGGCCAATTGGATTAGCCCCTGGTGTGGGGCTAAACTAGTTAGAAACATATTTACCCAGTCCCAGACCTCGGTAATCCCGTGGTCCGGGGACAGAAGTTAAAGGCCATGTTGCTCCGCTGCGTGCGCTGTGTTTTGTGTGCGTCAAAGTTTTAATTAATCTGGTTTATGTTTTCGCCACAAACCAGAAAAAGCTTACAACACACGTGGCGTGTGTCGGGTGCCCAGGGAAATCGAAAGATACCGGGGATTAATAACATCATTGGTTTTTACAGTATACCCTATTGGGTTCCGACATGGTTACATACTTATAGTTGAAAGCAATTAATTAAAAGACTTTAACTTTCTCTCTCATTTATAATCTCCATTATCTGTGCTATATCTTCTGTTACATTTTAAAAGCTTTTAGAGTTTAATTACAAGTATTTACTTGTGGTTGGTCTAAAATTCATATTAAAATTCAACAATTCACTCACCAACATTGCCCTCCGCTTGCACAGGATCTCCATGTGTGACGAGCAGGAGGATCAGCAGAAGGAATCCTATTTGCAGCAGTTTGGCCGGCCTGTTCAGCGCGTCCAGGGTGCAGCATAGCAGTCCGCCGCCGCCGCCAGACCCGCAGCCACGGACCTCGCGGTTCCGCGCGCCCTCACTGATCAGTAGGCGGCCGCGGGCGGGCAGCGTCGATGGCAACTTGCGTTGGTGGTGCAGTAGTTGGTGCTGGCGCGGCTGTACCTTGGGCGGACCTGGCACCTGCGTCGCTAGCGGATGCTGCTGCTGGTGATGGTGGGTTCGCTGCTTAGGTCGGGACTGTTGGCATGCTCCCGCTGCTGGATCCTGGCCCGCTTCCGCTCGTCGTGCTCTCTGATGCTTCGGCTCTTCACTTGTGGTGCATGGATGTTGCTGCTGTTGTTGTACATTGCTTGCCATGATAATCGGCACACCTGAAATTAAAAAGATAAGCGAAGATGTGATGAGCATTATGGTAAAAGCAATTAAACTAATATTTATATTACATATTCTAAATAGAAATGCGAAATAAATTGTTGTATAATCGGAATTGAAAATGAATCCCTTAAAAATATGCAAATTCCGAGGTTTAATCATCATATAAGGCCTTTCCTTTCGGTATGTGTATATCCTAAGTAACAACCGAGCACATACAACATTTAAGAATTTAATGTTCATCTCTTTTAGTTAATTTAATTTTACTTACAAAACATGCTAATTTTATTACCAATTTCGACCATTTTTAAACACTATCGCCCGCTTTTTGCTGTTAAAACCATTATTTTTAATTATTAATTCTATTCGCCTTTTCAATTAGTTTCTTTTCGCATTTTCGCCCCAGCCGTATCTCCACGAAAATCTCTTTCACAAATTTATGCAGGCATTCGCCTAATAACATGGCCCTCCAGCTCCAAGTGGTGGCTCCTTATTGTTGTTACCGGAAATTAGCAATGTATATTCGGGGGCGCTGCCTGGCGCGGCGCGTTCGCCTCTTGAGAGAAATTGCATTTTATTGTGCCAGGACAACTTTTCGCTTTCCGGCATTTCCATATTTCATATTTTCACACAATCCGCACAATGCGGTACCGAGCACCTCCGTGGCGGAGGGTTGGGGTGGGATGGAAGTGGCTGGAATCTTTGTTGTTCGTGCCCATTTGTCGCGCTGCAGTTTCCTGTTTTTTAGTTGCTGCTCCTTTGTGCGGGCTCGCTTAGCCCCCGGTGACTCCGGCTGCCGAATGCTTAGCGGGAGTATTTCTTGCTCTTTATATGGTAATAAATGTCAGACTTCGGTTAGCCCACAGCCACCGTCTTCAGCAAAGGGAAATTGATTTTCCTTGCCGCTTCACTGCCTCGCCGCCGTGACGATGGCGGTGACGGGCAGGTGGTCGGGGTTGGCTCTGGATCCCGTCTGGGTCATTTGGCGATAAGCGCGTCAGCCTCGCTCAAGGTTGACATATTTCGGATGGGGGTTTCTGCTGTGGCTGCCAACTTCATTTCATCCTGGAGGCTGCGACGGAACCGCCCACGAAATGGGATTCCAGCTCATCAACGCAACGCCACAAAGATGTGGCGGATTAAGGTCCCCGAAGAAGAGACGTCAAATTATCGAGTGAAATGGAAGCAATATAAACAAGATACCAAATAAAATAACCTGTCAACTGCAAACAAATGCGGAAAGGACATATGTTCGGTTTGTAATGGACGACGTCGTGGAAAACTGAAAGCTTTGCCGTCATCAAACTAATTTCCTAAACAAAGTGGAATCAATCAATTAGGCAATCCCTGGAAATCTTTCCGATAAGTCAATTATGGGACTGCAAGTTCATGGAAAACTCCTTGGCATTTGGATCCAAACTAGTTCCGTAAACATTATCAGCTGTGTGTGTTATAATAAAATCAATGAATAAATTCATTAGGAGGACAAGAGTTATTTACAGTAGCAGCTGCTGCTGAGCTCAATATAAATGTCTTGACTAACATCTCAATTAGAGAAGCATCTTTAGTTGTAACATGTCTGGGACATGGTAATATGATTTCAATCATTCCTCGAAACTTGCATGATTAATGTGTTCCAGATCCTTGCCCCCAGCCAGCCATCTAATGGACTTTGTATGCCCCAATGCCGGTGGGGCCTAGAGAGTCTAGAACCCGCTTCTTAGCGATGTCTCCTTGGACTCCTTGCGCTGGGTTGGGTTCATTTTTCATGCACAGGCCGTAGCAAGAACTGAACTACAAAGCTAAAACTAAGCCCCAATAACTTGGACGGGCCCAGATGACACCGCAGCATATGGGGCGGGATAATTAATCATGGGACGAACGTGCCAGGCCAGCCAAAAAGTTTTCCCATCCCAACAACTCTAGCGCCGTCCCAGGGCAAAACTCAACTGAACTGAAAGACATTGAATCGAGACGAATCGACCGAAAAGTTAAAAGCCGAGCTGAGCTCTGGTGAGCCCGATGCGAATTCATGGCTGGCCGAAAGGGAATATCTGATTAGGTGGCCTCTCGAATTCAATTAAGGTGACAGGCCAGAAGACCTTGCGGTGGCCCCATGGCCGCCTGCATCATCCTTGGCCTCCTGGTCTTCCTTCCACTGTGCTGCCGCTTGTGAATAATTTATGCAACTCAATTAGGCGTTGACCTGGCGATAAAGTTTAATAATTGTAGACGGCGGTGCGCCCTTTTTTTGCTCGCACCTTAATTAAAAGAACCGAGCAATTAAAAACGCATCATGACATCGGGACAGAGCAAAGGAAGAAAAATGTTACTGACAAGGACACCGGCTATAAGAAATACCTGGTACCAAGTTAGCAATTTTTAAATTTCTATATTATATTAAACATTAAAGCTGTCAGAAGAAAAAAAACTATAAAGTCATTATGAATATTATAGCCACTTACAATTTCAAAAACACAGGAAAACTTCATATAATATTATAATTGACAGAATCAATCGGTTCAAATTGCAATACAAAAATAAAAAATCTATACCATCTCGTAAAAAAATAACATCGAAAACGTTGATGGTGTACCGCCCTCAGTGAATACATTTTACTAAAAGAAGAGCAATCCAAAAGTAACTGTGAACGAGTGAAAGCGAGGACGCGCTTACGAAGCGTGGCACTTTTTTTAATATAGTTAACATACATATATGCACATTTGTACATACATACCACATACATTTTAACACAAACTGGACCCTGGGAAACTCAGAGCCAAACAGCCGCAGAGAAAACCACAGGAAACGCCCCGTGCTCCACGGCGAATCGTGTTTGTGCGGCGCCGCCTCCGCTTTACCGCCGACAAACCGCGGCCACAGCTGCAATTAAAATGGAGGAAACGCGCTGCTGCTGCTCAAAATGAACATTTGCTGCCCCGCTCCCCACTTGACTTCAGTGCATTGTTCCGGGTCCGCCATTTCGAGTGCTTTTCCGCAGCGACACGCGACTTGTTTGCACATTCAAATAGTTTCCCGGGAAGCAAGTCAAAGCCACTTTGCCCGATGGTCGTGTCAGCTGAATTTCTGCGACGACGACCTACCTGCACGTCTTCAGTATGGATTTCCAATCATCAATTTCAATTGGATTGAATTGAATTTGCGGCGTTCCCGGAAAACTTTTATCGTTCTGCAGTAAAGTGCAAATTTTGCTGGCAGACGCAAGTTTTCGTTTCCCAGAATCTAAAGATGCTATTTTCTACCGTCAACTTTTTTAATCAGCTTACTGCGCCGAAAATATCAATATCGATAGATTTGGATTGCCCTGCACGTGGAGTTGCCTGGTGTAGCCGTTGCATTTGTCAGACGTCAAAGCAATTTGTTCAGCCTTTGACTTTGAGTATCACACTGCATTATGAACTTTGCGAGAGCGGAAATTTATGTTGTTTATTGCGCTCTGCTAGCGGCAGTAGAAGCTGGGAAAAGTTCAATTGCTTGGAAAGAGCTCACGGACGTGGAGAGGAAATTTTCTTAAAAAAGATGGAAAAATCAGAAACCGGGCGGAACTGAAACATATGTCATTCTCAAGTTAAATGAAAAGGCTTTTACTAAAAATCTTTTACGGATGTTTTCTATAAAACTTTTACATTTTGAATTATGACAGATGCTCGTCGTTTATTTTTCTGCGACTCTAAGAGCCCAATAAATTCCTAAACAAAAAATCTAATTAAATCAAAAGTAAATATTAACAAAGTGTTCCAAGATTTATGGAATTAGGTAGATAAAAATGAAGTTTTTAACTAATAATTCATTAATTTACAACAATTAATAGATTTGTTGTGTCCTTCACTAAAGCCCAGTACTAACATAAACAAAATCCATATAAAAACACCGATCGAAACAAGTAAGAAGTACCCACATAAGAGAAATCTTGCGAGTGAAAAAGTTAAAACGTTGCCAGATCAATAAACTGAACAGCTGTGATTTAGAAGCGAAATAAATGAATTGATATCTTTCGAAAGCAAATATAGTGGGAAAATTCAAGGAAAAGAATTGTGTAGTATAGAACGATTTCCTTTTGATAAGTGCAGTAAAAGTGAAGGCCGTTATATGGAATTTAACCCTCAAAAGGTATTTTAATTGGGATTTGAATATCACTTTATTAGGTTTTGTTTACATAACAGTCCTTAAACTATTTGGTCACACTGGCTTTTGAGCGGAAAATATAGCAATTTCGTTCATAACTTTTTGAAAGCAAATTTATCCTATGTTAGTACTGGGCTTAAAAAAAGGCTATTGGTAAATATCTTTTACAGCCCTTTTCTATAAAAATTCTGAAAGATTTACGGAATCACGCAGATAAAAAGGCAATGATTTTAACTAATAATTAATTAGTTTAATAATAATAATTTTGTGATTTCTTTCACTAATTGTCTAAATATATTGTCGACATTTTAAGTAATTTAAGCATGTTTTCGAATAAGGAATACCAAAAGCATTCAAAATTGACCGTAAGTTATTTTATTTTTTCCGAAATGGATACCACTTTTGACCTAACTGCAGCTATCGGTTCGGATTAGCCGTGCAGAGAGGCCCTATCCCAAAAGCACGTGGCGAATACAACGCTGTCAAAGCACCGGAAGCTTCTGCTTCTCTCTTTCTTTTCGGTTTGTTCAGCAGAACGATTCACATCGGAGCTCCCTGGAAATTATTGCGTGTGCGAAAATTTAAAGTTTTTATTTTTGCTATTGCCAACCAATAAACACGATGAACAAGAAGAACAAGAACAAGAAGATGAAGAAGGCCGCCAAAGTGGCCGCCAAAGTTAATGCCGCCGCCGCTAAGTTGCAGAAGGAGGTCGTCGAGGGAAAAGAGGGAGCAGGGGCCGTGGTCGAGGGAGCTGCAAGCGCCAAAGACTCCGAGATGGACCCCGTCTACTGTGAGAGGCTGAAGAATTTAGTAGACCTGGTCGATCAGCTGCCCAATAGCCTGGTCATCCAGCCGAATGCTTCGAAGGAGAAGAAGTCTGACGAGGGGGACAGCGACGACGAGGTCCCGGATCTGGTTAAACCCGGATCATCGAATGTCTGCAATGGCCAGGTGGGCCCCACGTCCTCGGATGACAACCAGAAGCTCTCTCGTGGAGAAAAGAAGGCGCGTCGCCTCCTCATGAAGCTGGACCTCAAGCCCATCCCTGACGTGTACCGGGTGACCATGAAGAAAAGCAAGAATATCTTGTTAATCATTGAAAAGCCGGAAGTATACATGTGCCCTACCGGCACGATCATCGTCTTTGGTAAGGTGCTCGTTGAGGACCTGAACAACAAGGCCGCTATTGAGGCCGCCGAGCGCTACCGCGAAGCAGAAGCTGTAAAAGAAAAAGGGGAAGACAAAGCTGAGGCCACCGCTGGAAGCGCTGGAACCGCTGCGGTCGACGACGACGATGGCGACGATGTGGACGATGTGGACGAGGCTGCCGCCAAAAATTTGGATGAGAAGGACATCGACCTGGTGCAGATGCAGGCCGCCTGTTCCCGCAAGAAGGCCATAAAGGCGCTGCTGCAGAACGGACACGATGTTGTCAACGCCATCATGGACCTAACCATGGGTTAGGCCCTCACAATTACACTATCGCAAAAAAAAAAACAACTTAAAATGCACAGATTACAACATTTCAACTAAAACTTCATCCTCTAGAAATCTTTGTACTATTTTTGAAAAAAAACCTAATTTCTTACACAGATCTTTTAAAGATACAACAATGTAAACTTGCTAAATTGATCAGATATTTCAATACACTTTCAATACACAAAAATGTCGACTTGCTCAATAGATGAGAAATTTCAATAAGCTACCGAAAAACGTAGATAAAAAACTTTGTATTTGCTTTCTAATTTTGAATCATACCCGGAATGGGAAAATAAAAACTAATCCTGATTTAATGTACTCTTATCAACTCAACTGCATTAGTTTTATTTCTTTTGTTGTTTGAAAAAGGCGGACAAAGCTCAATTTAACCACCAGTACACTTCCGGTAAGCGGATATTTCCATTGCATGTTACAACATGTATATTTCCTATTCGGTTTTACTTTTATAGCTGTTTCTTTTGTGTTTTTTTTTGCAGCTTTTTTTTCAATTGATTGCGTTCATCGCTTGGACGATGGATTGAAGTATTTGTGAGTGGCAGTTGTTGCAGGAAAAGTTCCAGCTTGTTTTACAAGCTAGACAATTTCCGGCAGACGTAATATATCGTAAATTGTCCTATTGATATAACCAGCTGAATTTATTGCATTTATATATACAAAAGAGCGGGAGTTCCTGAGGAAAGTGAAAGCATCTCCTGTTGCTGAGAGGAAATTCCCCATTGTAGCGTTCATGGTGAACTTTACATTTCCTGTTTATTTACACTGGTGCTTGGAAGGATTGTATTGTAATTGTATTATTCCTTTCACAGTTTTATCAAACTACATAGTCAATGTTCTTGCGTTCTAAACTCTACTTAAATGAGCTTTCGATTAAGAGAAAGTTCCGCAGAAGAAGTTTAAAAAACGAATGGAAACCCATTTCTCATTAAAGCCTTCCCTGAGCTATTTTCTTTCTATTTGCTCTTCCATCAGCCGGTGGCACTGCCAATTTTTCTTTCAGGTACTGTTGTCATTCTTTGCCATTTTCCTTTGTGGGGTAAAATTTAATCGCTTCTTTTGTCCCGCTGACGCTGCACTTTTGTTTATTCTTCACTTAGTCTCAGCACCGTGGTGGCACAGTGTCCTGCGTACTTCATCCTGTGCAGTTTTATGTGCTCCCTTTTCTTAGAAAGTTTTTTGACAACGCCATGATTGCATTTTTAGCTTGCTGCTGACGGTGACGACAGGTCTTTCTGCCGGTGGATGACAGGGATTCATAAGCCCTGTTCCGTGGGTATTCACTCAATTAAAATGGCTAGACATTCTCCCCGGCCAGGACGCAGGAGCGGGGAAAGCCAGCTAATAAATTGCCAGCTCCAACTGTGGGGTTTAATTTTATTTAATTTGCAGCTGTCGTCAGCAGCCGTAAAAAAGGCTTTAGTTTTGCATTGTGGGCGCTCAGCAGTCCGTGTGGCTGGGCACGTGCTCGCTTTTCGCCGTTCCCCATTCGCTTTCCCTTTTCGCACATCGCCCGGAAAAAGTGGAAGTGGAAACTTTGTATGCCTGCCGCCTGGAAAATGCTCGCGCGTGTCGGTTTGAGTGGAAAGTTTTTGGGGATTGGTGGGACTTCTAGGAGCGCAGATCCTTCCCCTAGAACTTTCGCCGGAAATTGATTAAGTTGGTTTGCCTCTTTA
Source organism: Drosophila tsacasi (assembly GCA_018904565.1). Classification (NCBI taxonomy): domain Eukaryota; kingdom Metazoa; phylum Arthropoda; class Insecta; order Diptera; family Drosophilidae; genus Drosophila; species Drosophila tsacasi. The sequence continues at coordinate 6,714 of JAEIHY010009470.1, read as the reverse complement.
ATCAGCGGAATTGAAGACGCTGCCAAAATACAAATCAGTCGACAGACGAGCACCACGGACGACAGCTGTGCAATTCGAGGTCCTCCTATCGGAATGGGACTTTCAAGTACTTTCGGCCAGTTTACCTCCTGTTTGTTGACCAGCAGCGCTCTTGTTATGGGCGGAATCCCGGAAAATCCGGCAACGAATTCGAAAGCTGTAAAATGCTTAATAGCATCACTTAAGTCTAGGATTCAGCAACTACGGAGAGGAAAGACTTGCTCTTTAAAATGACTTTTTCTGCTGCACGGTAAAATATTTCTCGTGGGTATTCATATCTTAATTCTAAGAGAATTTTAATTTAAAGGACTTTTTCCGAGCTTAATATTTCTCTATGAACTTCTCCTTTCTGGAAATTCCCATGAATATTGGTAAATATAATGTAAAGATTCAGAAAATGCACCTCAGCAAGTTAATTTCTCTCCGTGCGGGATAACAGACTGGCCACAATCTGAATGCCACCTTCTGCTCCTTCTCGTTTCACAAGATTTTTTGTAGGCATAAAACGCTGTTGGTATTCGGTCCTGGCCTTCGCTCTGATGAACTTTTCCTTTGGTTTTGCGGCCAACGTTTGGCCTACTGTCTGCCGCCTGAAAAGTTTTCCTTTTCGTGGTTTTTCATTCACTTTCAAGTTGATTTGGGTTTCACATTTCGTTGCGCATTTCTTGACCAAAATCTGCAAGATTTGTCTTTAGCATTGTCCTTCCGCCTGTCAGCTCGTCCGTGTGCGTCTGAGCATGAGAACCAGTTCGGACTGGGGCTTAGGCGTGGGATTCCCGGGGATACTCCGCACTGCGAGCACGCTTCAGTGGCTCCCACTGGCACAGTTCATCACTTTGGGAGCAGGCAACGCGCTGTATATACTGCTGAGCTAATCATGACGCCGATGATGTGGCAGCGTGTGCCTGCCCCTGCCCCTGCTCCGCTCCCCAGTTGGCTTTTCCGTATCCATTTCCATCTGTCGGGTTAAATGTCGAATGCTGCCGTAGGGCTCTTGCCTTGGGCTTTTCCTACGCCCCCAGCTTTCGGCGGGGCTTGAAGTGTTGGCAATGGCTTTTTGCCATTTGATTTGACGCGTGTTTGCCTTGGCTCGGGTTCAATGGGCTCCTCCTCGTAGAGATCGGACCGGGCAGGTGTGTTTGGCTGCACTTTAGAGCTCTTTGGGACTCCTTGGGGTTCTATTATTGTGAATATCGAGCACCTGGGCCCGGCACAGAAGGCAGAGAAAGGCGCTTCCTGGCAGGTGATTTAAGGGCTCGACAGGCTCCGGCTCCAGTTTCCCGGCCTTTGTGTAATTGATGCCCCCGCACGAGCTAAAGGATAACAAATCGCTTTCATCCTGACTCCGTTTCCGCCCGCGCACAATGTGTACAATTCGCCATCCGCAAATACACAATTCATAATTCCTTTTTTGGCCAGCCCGCCGTGAGAAGGGATTTCCGTCGCCTCTTCAAAGGCCCCTGCGTCCTACATCCATTCCACTTACAATGGCAAAAGCAATTAGATAAACTTTCCAGCTGGATTCGGCAATTTAAAGTGGGCGTAGAATATGGCAAGGGTTGTGCCAAGGACATGGTTCCAGCTGAGAGTGGCAGGACAATTATGAAAGCGAAGGGCCTGGATAATTCAACAATTTGGTCGGGTTAGGGGAATCAGCGTGGAATTATTTAGCTAAGTGGTTTCAATTATGACTTACGGCCAAAACGAACAAAGTGATTGTAAGAGGAGGGCTCGAGGACAAATCATTCTGTGCTGTCATTCTGCCATCCTTCATTTATCTTTTATAATTAATTATAGTTGTGTAAATAGCAAACTTCAATGAAACCTCCTTAGATACATAGGTAAGCCTGTATAAACTTGGAAACATTTCTTCTTTTATAACCTTACCATTGGGCTTTCCACCCCTATAATTCTGTGCATGCCGTACCCATATCTCACATAAATTCCCAGCTCCACCTGCTGAAAGTAAATTCCTACGATTGTTTTATAACAAATATGTATATTTTTGTATTTAATTGCTGCTTGTATCTAAACATTTGCAAGTATTCTTTTGCGAGTCAGGTACATCAGATGGGTTGTTTTACAAGCTTTATCTTCCTCTTTGCCATGTAAAGCAAATTGCTTTCCTTTGGCAAATTGTTTTTCATTTCAACCCGAAAACTTTTCGCATTCCACAGTCGCCCTGCGAACCTTTTGGCTCCCCCATTACTGCATCACAGCAATTATAAGCTGCCAAGGGAATTTTCATGGAATTCGGCCATGGCAGCAGCGTGCAGGAACCCTCTTGGAACCCTATTTGGTAAGGAGACTGCCAAAGCTGATTATATTTCAAGGGAAACTTTGCTTTCTGCTTTCTGGGAACGCCACTGCATGCGGGAGTGAATCTCGCAGCTCATGAGCACTTCCGTTGAATGGAATTTATGTGCACTATTTTATTCAGATGGCGCTTAATAAATGCAGCTGGCGAAAGCAGGGCGAAGGCCACGGATAATGAACCAGCCAGCACACGTTGTACGGAAATTCCAGGGAACTGATAATATTGTTAAAGTGCACGATTGGGGGTGCGGCAGGCTGGCAGGCAGGCAGTCAATTTGAGGAAAAACAAATTGCGCAGTTCGCACCCGGAGCCCTGTGAAATCCATATCGCTGCAGTTTCCGTTTCTATCAAATACACATTTTCCCCGGTCGTGTGCGTATGTCAACCCCCTTCACAAGAAACTATATATTTAACGGGAAACTGATAATAGGCTTTTCCACTTTGATAAGTTATATATTTCCCTAATTAAGTGACTTTTTATGTAGCCTCTCTGACACCTGATATGGAAAATGGCCTTCCATTTCGTTGAACAATTTCATAATAATTTGCCAAATGCCAATGATTCGACAGGAATTGAAATGGAAATAAATGGAATTTATTTAGATTTTATAATTGAAATCTTATACCTGTTTGTTTTTTATTTTAATCACATATACAATTTAATGGTTTGCTATAGTATTTTTCTCGGACATCTCAGCTCTAGCCTGCAGTCATGTCTGTTCTTTAAGCCCTCAAAATTACCATTTAGTTGGTCATATTGGCATAATGGCTTATATCAATATCAATATAAGCCTAAATTGCACTAAGCCACGGAAAATGTCCCCTGTCATCGCATTTATTGGGGATATTTTTCCGAATTATGCCCAAGGAATATAAATGAAATTATGAAAATTTACCTAGATTCATGGAATCAGTATTATCAAAATTTAAATGTGAACTATGTATTTTGAATACATAATTTATCTAATTTATACACACATGTAAGATCTTATTTAGTTGTTTCGTTAGTTTGATGTTAAGAGATTTTAATTTTGTGTGTATTTTACAAGGTTCGAGAGAATAAATATAATTTAAAATTAGTTTTACACAATTATATTTTAAAATTTAAATTAATAATGTAATCTTTTGAGAAATTCGTAGATATGTATGTAGATACTTTCTTTATATAGTAAAATGGAAATCCTAAAGTTCATTAAGCTAGTTTGTTAGCTTAGTAGAAATTCTCAATCAACAAATTTGGTTGTTATTTTTAAAACTTAAACTAAATTTAGAATTTGTGTTAACAAATTATAGAATAGTTTTAAGATCAATTAGTTATCGCCCGATGGTTGGGTATTTTTTTATAGTAGAGACTGGATAAACAATTTTGTTATCCAAAGTGAGGTCATGACAAATATTAAGTATAGATTATATATTTAGTATACGCAAAGCACTCTTCATTAGAAATATACTTTTTTATGAAAAAATATTAGGTATACGTTATAAATTGAGTATACTCAACGCACTCTTTATTATAAATATACTTCTTTCATACAAAATACTAAGAATGATTTTAAACTAAATATCAGAACTAAATATTCAGGGCTGCATAAATGATGAATTAGTCAAGTTAGCCAGATTGGCTGTTATTTTTTATGTAAATTGTAAAATTATAGTACCTGTGGTATATTGAATAAAATTGTTCTTTGGAATTGCATTCAGCTAGAAAGGATTCACCATCCCATTGGGAATGGGCACCGAGCCCGCGACTCACCACAAGAAGTGCCGACGGCTGCTGGCATCGACGCTGGATGCCATATGTTAGGCTTACACGCTTATCGGGAGCAGAACAGGAGGCCAGGACGGCTGGCGAAGGCAGGATGAGTTCTCTTCGGACGGGGGCACTCGGTCTTCGGACGACGAAGTAGCTGGCGCAGAACACTGGCTGGGACTTCCGCCTACTTGTTGTAGGCGGGCACTTTTCTTATTTAACCGCTCAACACTTGCCCAGCGTTCGCTGCGCTACGCTCCCCAGGTTGAACTGACTCGACGGACTCAGCTCCGTCGAGCATCAGGTAGCGCACGGCAACAGCGCCCGAGCGCCGCCGATGGGCGCCGATGGCCGCCCGAGGATGCCTTCCAGTTTCCGCCGTTCCAGGCGCTGGAACCGAAACGCCGACGCTGGCCTGGGGAAGTGGCGGAAAGCTCGGCGCGCCAAGCTTTTGCTGTTGCTTCGCCAGCTGCTGCTCGACTCTGTGTCTGCAGCTGCTCCTCCTCCTGTTGCGTTGGCAGCGCTGCCAGCGAAGTCGCCCACGCAAAGCTTTTCCGCGCACGCAAGGAGCTTTCCGCGAAGGCGGTGCCTACGGACGAAGGGCCCGAGTTGGACGAGGGAAAAGGATACGGAGCAGGAGCAATCGCGAAGCTTCTATCTCCCTTTCTCGTCCTCCTGCTGCGCTCGACAGCCAAAAATAGCAACAGTGCGAAAGCTCAACGTGATTCACTCATCCCTCTCCGTTGTGTACAGTGGAGGTTCCGTAACTCAAATGTTGCAGTGTTTGTGATCTAGAAACTGTCTTTGCAGCTACCAATAATATAAGTTTTAACTAAACGGTGCATCTATCTTAACAATTTGTAGAATTTGTGATTTTGTTTAAATATAAAATAGATAAATATTACTCTTGAATCTAGTCTATATTTGTATTCTTAGTTTAAGAAACTGCTGAGGCCTAGTTTTAAAATCATTTCCCTTTTAAAGTTTTCCCACTTTTGGTGGTTATGGCTGTGCCTGGGCTCTGAATATTTTAAGAAACTAATAGCTTTGCAGATATTTGAGCTCTGAGGCATTTATTCTACTTATTAAAGTTTATTATTATGTTTAAAATAGCTTTAAATTAAATATTCATCTTTAAAAATTGATTCTAAGGAATATAGTTAATATTTATTTGTATTAATTTGTAAATTCAAGGTACCAATATTCGAAAATAATAAAGTAATAAGTCTTTGATCTTTGCTACAATTTGTAAATCAAAAGTAGCCGGTTTTTATCTTATAGGAAGGACCCACAGTTGTTGGCCAAATTTGCTTTCATTTTCGTTTGGAGATGCTTTCTTCCATTTTATGTGTGTGGGCTACTTTCCGTCTGTTTAACAAAGTGCCAAGTCAGTTTTGGGGCTTAGCTCACGACCAACCGCAACTGCCCCCCCGAAGTTGTGTCGAAAATTTTATAACTTGATATCTGTGCTCGCATTCAGTGTGCTATTTATAGCGCGGCGGGTGTGTGGCCAGGGTTGCCACCATTGATTTTTCCCACCGCCTTCGCTCCGCTTTGGCCCTCGCTTTTTCCAGCCATTTTCGGCTGTTGCCTGACGCAGCGCCTTTTATGAATGAACTTGGCTCGCTTAAGCATTTGTTACATGGAACTCCTGCCCCACCAAAAATGTGGGACGTTGCACCCTTCGAAATGGGAAGCCTTCAAGGGTTCGAGGGTTCGAAGGGGGTCTTGGGAGGTAACGGTAACCCTAATAAACTGGTTTTCAATGTCACCAAAATGCTTGCGATCTCATTAAGTAAATGGATTGCCATTGTCGTAGACGACGTAGTCTGGGGTTTGTAATACAGACATTTGTCCATATGACGCCATTGTCGTCGTAGCCCCGTATCCCCGCCCTCTGATGTCATGGATGTGTGTGTTTGCCTTTGCAAGGATATCGTCTAACTGGGGCGATGTGCTCCAGCGGCTCCAGTACGGAATTATGATTAATATTTGTTCAGTTTAAAATTAATTGCATTCAGCTATTGCCCGACAGCTGTTGCCAATCCGCATATCCGCCCACTTCTCCAGCCCCCCGGCCCTCCGCCGTTCTATTCCTTTCATTAATAATCCCACAAACACAGAATGGATGAGGTCAGGTTATCGGGGGTTAACACGAACCCGGTTGGCACTGGCACTGGCACTGCACTGGCTTACCGTTGCCGTGAATGATTACACAAGACAAGGTCGGAGCAGCTAATTAAACGATGCCACGGTAATATATTTATATTACGTATACGTAAAAAAGGTAGAGCTAATCTGCGTTTTCTTTTGATCAGCCTCCCGGGGGCCCAGGTGGGACTCATTTGCAATTAAGAGGGATATAAATAGATTCCTAAAGCTGATTAAGTTGCTGCATATACTTTTAAGTTATTATTCGCACTGAGCACAAAGTTGATGAGGGTATAATTCTATTCAAACCAGCCAGAATTCATGGCCTAATGGAATTTCAAAGAAAATGTAATGCAGGAATATAAGCATATAGGAGACGCTTAAAAATCAGGCATTACACAGTGGTTCGGCTTGTATTGAAGTAAGCGACAAAAATAGTTAGACGTGTCCTCCAAGT
>JAEIHY010009447.1:0-22663 GCA_018904565.1 Drosophila tsacasi | reverse complement strand
TGAAGCAAAACCCGAGCGCTGTGACAGCCGACGAGATTACCTCGTATAATTGTACCATGCTTCTGGCAACAATTCGAAGTAGCAGCTGTTCTCCCCGCACCCCCTCCTATGTTGGCCTCTCCCTCGCACGCACACAAACACACAGGCAAACCGTTCTGCCGTTACAGGCGTCGCTGCCAGCTTCGGCGTCAACTTCTTTGCGCAGAGCGGCGAATGGCTTCAAAACGAATTCGAACGCTGAAGCGAACGGTTGTATTCAAAAACAAACTCCCAACAATCCGAAAAACATTCGAAAGAGAAACAGAGAAATCAAAAAACGAAGTAACAGTGCAAAACAATAAAAGAAAATACAAAGAAAAGCAACTTTTTTTGTTTGGTTTTGGTGCATCTTCGGCGAAAAAACCGGTTATTAAATGCGCGCTGCAACTAAAACAACAAGAATAGCCACACTTAAAACACAACAACAACAAACGACAAAAACAACAAGCAGAGCAAAGCAACGTTGCACATTTTCTTGAGAGCAGCTCAAACTGTAAAAAGAGCAGAGCGCAAGAAGAACACGGCAAACGAAAAGAAGGAAGGCAAAAATCGCGAGGAGTATCTTTAAATAAAGCAGAGGAGAATCAAGGATAAACCATAACTATGGCCTTTTCGATTGTTAGCCGCGGCATTTTGCGCACTTCGAGAGAAATCCTGGAACGCAACATGGCCGCAACTGTCGGCGCTCTTCAGCAGTCCGCCTCCCCGCCCCCTTCCACAGCCCACCACAGCGATTGCCATGTAAGTGTGTGTGTGTGTGTTTTAAGTGATGTTAATTCAAATGGAAGAAGAAACGGAATTAAACAAGAGTTGCAAAAAGAGAGTTTTCGAAAAGAGAGCTTTAAGAATTTAGAAACTCCGAGGACAGAGAGAGAGAAGAGAGGGGGAAAAGCTTAGAAAAGAGTTGATCGTTTTTAAGTAGCGGTTTCCAAGTAGGAAGTCTCAAAGGGAAAAAGTATAAATATAGAATTAAGACAAAACAAAGAGGAATAAATCACACACCTTCTTAAGTAGGAAGTGGGAGGGAGTTACAGGCCAAGACAGAGAGAACGAAGGAGTGGTAAAGCAGAGCGCACCCAAATGGGAGAGAAGAGAGCAGGGAATGAAGGAGTGTGAGTTGGTGTATTGAGGCCAGTTCTCCGAAAACTGTAACAGTGACCCGCAAACTGTGGCAATGTTTGGAAATTGAAACAAAAACAAAACAAATAGGGCTGTATTTTCTTTATAAAATTTTCTAAAAATTATGCCTTTAATTTACAAGATTTATTCAGGGCAAAGACATTTCAATGATAGAAGGAAATACCTGAAAGATCAATCATTTCCATCAATCAATAATCATATGAGAAAAGAGGCGCTGAAATACGCAATTTCCTCAATGAAACATAAACAAAAAATTCAAAGAAAAGAAAGGGGCACAGAGAGAAATTGGGGAAAATAATGAATTAATAAATAATTTACATAATTAATAATAATTGATAAATAGAATAATAAAAAAAACATGCAAATTAGCTAGAAAATATTTATATATTATTTATATTTATATTTCTTACTTGCTCTCTCTCTCTCTCCCACACACCATCAACAACTTTGTTTTCAAGCTCTTCTATTTGTTGTTGAAAACAAAACTATATTTGCTTAACAATTGAAATTTCAAAAGCATGTGGTCTATGTTAATTTTTGTAACTTTGTAAATATTTCCCTCTCTGTGTATGTTCAGGTGAAAGCTACGTAGTTTTTCTAGCAACAACTCCACCATTTCTTTTTTTTTCGACAAACTGCGCAAATTCTTTGGCAGGAAAATCTTGCGCAAAAGCATAAACCCAACAGCAAGAACAACCACAGCAAGTAAGGGAAGTTTCTACCCTCTTCTACCTTGTTCTCCCTCTGAAACATATATATAAATTATATATATACATATATGTATGTATATAACAACAGCTGATAGCCAGGAAATGAATTTGGCAAGGAGTTCCGCTCGCTTTGTTTTTTCGCGATTTTTCTTTGGCGCTGTTTAACATTGACCTGTTGCTCGACTTTGATTTTGTATTTTGCAGCTTCTCCTCCACTTTTCTGCTTAAAGCATAAATCATTCTGTTGCTTTTGTTGCTCTTTATTTTTTATTTTAATACGAGAAACGTGTTTTTCCTTTGTGTTTTGTTCGGCAGACGATTGTTTAAGCCAAAGAGGAGGAGGCCTGTTTTTTGCATTCATTAATTGAAACGTGGCTGGCTTTTTGGTTTTTGGAGAAACTTGTTTACCGAAAGAAACAATCCAAAGTTCGTTTAACCAAGCGAAACAAGCCCCAAAAAGGTTCCATATGATAATGGGCCACCAGGCATATGATATCATCGTCGTCGTTGTCGGTGGCTGCTGCCAACATCTGTATTTTTTTTCCCTTCTTATCGAGCTCATTTCGAATTTTGGAAGCATTTTTTACAAGAGGTTGAGGTTGCCAGTGGCTGGTTTCTTGTAATTAAAATGAGTTCGACTCTCGACTCTTATCTTTGCCTAATGGCAATGCCAGAAGCTGTCAGCAGATGATGGAAAAAACAAGAGACACTTTCGGTATCCATAATTATCTCGTATTGTTAAGCTTCAATGTGGCAAGATTTACAAAAATATAAATATTCACTTTTACACATAGATTAGGTTACGATTTTGGTTGGGAAACAGCTTTTTAAGTGCTTAAAAATTATGGAAAATAAGTTTACAAGTCGGAGAGATGTTAATTTATTTTAGTACATCAATAATTTGTCTGGGAAAATACTTATTTTTAAGAAATTGAATAGTTGTCTTTTTTGTTTTAGCATTTACAATAATTTATACTTTCTTTTTAAAGATTTCTTTGCTTAATTGTATTATTTTTTAGTTGAAAATTAAATGCTATCAATCAAACATTGAATAGCTATTCATTTATCAAAAGCATTTAACTTTCAACTAAAATATTAAATTAATGAATAATAATTGATGTATTTATTAAATTTTTAGTTGAAAATTAAAAGCTAGTATTTAAAAAAAAATAAACAAAAGCCCTAAAGGTATTTTCTCGATTTTTTTTTGTATTTATTTTTAAATTTCATAGTACTTTGCATGCTTTAATATAATAAAACCATATATAAATAATTAATAAAAACAGGTTTACATTTTCTTGAAGATTTCTTTGGCTGCCACGTGTTTTGCTTGCGGAGAAGCATGATTGCTCTCTCAAACATAACTTGGAAATAAAAACCCAGAGCAGCAGCGGGGGCTTAAAATTGTTATATGTGCGAGTAAACAGAACTGACCTTAACAATAGCCAAAAATCAACAACAACAACAATAACAATGGCAGGAAAAAACAATCACAAAAACAGAGAAATAGAAAACACACATAAGTTGTAATTAAAAACATAATGATTGTTTACAAGACGAAGGGCATGGCAACCACAGAGAGCGAGAAAAATAAAAAATAAATTGGGTAACACTTAAATTACTCACTTACTTAGTTAACAATAAATATTAGGGCTTTTGGAAAATGTAAAGAAAATAAAATGATTTTAAACAGAGCTGCAATATTAATTTTATCGAGTTGAATAAATAATATATAATTTTTATTATTAATCTTAGAAGCTATTTATTTTGTAAATTTTTTAATTTACTCTTAAATCTATTATTTTATATTATAATATTATATTTCTTTTATATTCATTACATTTATTTTTACAATATTTCCACATTTAATTGCTAAATTGTAATATCTAATTTTACCCCTTTGATTTTTCCAGCGCCTTTTCCTGGCCACTGGTGGCAACATATGCGGAAATGGAACACACAACAACACCCACTCACTGCTGTGGCATCAAATGCCCACCGCGGTGGTCCAGGCCGTCCGTCAATATTCCAAGAAATCCGCCGGAGCGGCCAAGTTGCGTCGGGAGGTGGAAAGTGATAGCGATTCGGATTCGGACGATGAGTTCGAGCGTCGTCGCCAGAAGATGGATTCCAAGCGCAGTGAACGGGTGAGTGAACTGCCCCCCAAACAAACAAACCCCCTGCCATAAAAAAATATATAATATAAAACCATAAAAAATACATCCAAATGCATACACAAAACGCCTCCACGTGCCACAGAAAAATGTAATTTCAAAGCCAGAAAAGAAAACGTGTTCCCAAAGAGCCAGTTTTTCATTGTTTTAAAGTTGTTGTTTAAACCAGCTTTTTGCTAACATGGTAACCCTGGTCAACTGTGATCAGTTAGCAGTGTAATAAGTTATTTTTTCAATATCTAAGCTTTGCGTGGTTCTTATGTAGTATAAATAGTTGTGTAGTTTGCCAAGAGCTTTTTCTGTTTATTTTAAATAAAAGTTTCTTGTAAAATATTTTATTTTGCAAGTTTTCAACTAGTTTAAGACCCTCTTATAATTCCCTAAGCAGTTCATAGAGAAAGCAGAACAGTAACGGGATATGTTCACAGCTTTTTCAAGCAGTGCAAGTATAAGGATATTTTTGCAGCATTTTAAACAGTGCATAAATAAAGCTGTGTTAATGAAACAGACAAGTAACAGGACATGCTTTTGAAGCAGTGTTTAGAAATCAAACATGGGCAGGAAATAATTGTAGTTCTTTAGGCAGTGCACGGAGAAATCAGTCAAGTAACAGGACATGTTTTTCAAGCAGTGTTAAGGACATGCTGCTGCTTTTACAAGCAGTGTTTTAAAAGCTCATGTGTGCTTTCACAGCAGAACATTCTGTCCCTTAAAGCAGTGAGTTGAACAGTGAGCTAAGCTAAGCAGTGCAGTGCAGGACAGGACAAGTTGTTAGAAAGTCTCCAAAGTTTGCAAGCAGTTCACAAAGCGTTTTTCAAAATCAATCTCAAGTCCATTGAATATATAAAAATCTTTCAAGGAGTTAATACATTTGCAAACATTTAAACTATTACCATTTTATATTTATATATTTTATTTTATATTTATTTTTCCAGGGCGATTCAGCCTTCTGGCGTCGCAAGATGCGCACCCTGCACCGCATCCTAGACGTAAATCACGATGGCGTCGTCTCTTTCGATGATTTCAGTTTGCTAGCCAAACGCTTTAACGATTTGGGCCATCTGACCCCCGAGGTGGCGGCCGAGTTTAACGATGTGATCAAGCATACGTGGGAGGAGCAGTTTGGGGAGATAACCCCGTACAATCTGGTGACTGCCGAGCAGTTTCTCACCGATCTGCACCATCGTCTCAACGACAAGAAGATGGCCAAGCGCATTGGTCGCTTTCTGCCCTATTTGTTTAAGGTATGCTCTATATTATATTTTATTTATATACATAATTGTATAATATATATATTTATTAGGCTGTGGACTTTGATCACACTGGCCATTTGGATCTCGAACAATACAAGCTCTTCTTCCGCTGTCTGGGACTGACCGAAGACGATGCTGCCGTTTCATTCGCTGTGATAGACAAGAACGGCGACGGACAATTGTCGCTCAAGGAGTTTGTGCATTTGGGCCGTCAGTTCTTCCTCACCGAGGACGACACTAAGATATCGAAGATGTTCTGGGGACCGCTGGTGGCCGATCATTGACGTGTTGCAGTCACTGCTGTAGATCAACATCAACATCATCATCATCATCATCATCATCGAGAACAACCAACAACATCATCGCTATCATCACAATCACAATTCAATTTGAAAGACGAGACGAAAGAGGTAGAAGATCAAAGAGAAGGATGCAAAGAACATACCAATACCATCAATAATGAGCCAATGCTAAATACACTGAAAACGACAACGAGGCAAAGGCCCAAAGGCAACTCGTTGCCAAAACGCGTGCAGACGGCATGCGGCAGTTGGCCCAATCTACAGCATGTGGCGCCGCATAAAACGGGACAAATGAGCCCCCCCAGCACCACCACCACCCAAAGCAACACCATCAACAGCAGCAGCAGAACGATCGTTACCAGGAACATGAGCATTTACGATTATTTACGGCAACATTTAAACCCGGCCAAGCGCCTTCGTTCAACTGATGAGGATACCTCCTTCTCCTACTCCTACTCCTCCAGCTCCTCCTTGCCAGCGGCCAAGTTGCGGAAGCACAACTACAGCAACTATCGCTGGGAGAGGGAGAGGGAGCGGCAGGAGGAGCGTGAAAGGAGCGGCAGGACTAAAAACAATGCATCCATGGATGACTACGATATAAGATTCTTTTTCTACCTTAATTCGCTAATACTATTCACCATGTCCTGCAGTCGTCAGTATGAGGGCGATGACCTCAAGCACTTTGTATGCGAACGGATCAGGAAGTTCGATCGGCTGCGACGGAAGGCGCGTAAGCGACGCAAGCGTAGGTCCAAGCAGCTCCCGCTGTAAGCTACGTAACTCTATATGTCTGTCCCCCAGCTATACTACATATTATATATAAACTATTACACTTTTTTTTGTGTCGCCTAGTTAGGAGTTATGTTTAACTGAAATATTATACAACCAATAAACAGCAAGCATGATATAACAATAAAAATGTGCGTTTTGACAAGTCTTAATGGAAAATTGAAGAAAAATATGCGGAAAGAATGATTTAATTAATAGGGGACCTTGTATTAAGGGAGCTTTTTATAAGGTTTTGTGGAATATAAAGCTGTATCTTTATTATCGTAATATTTCTAATTATAATTTGATGGCCACTGCATCCTTATTTTTATGTTTCGTAATTAACCAATTCCCAAAATATTGTACTTTCCTCTACCAAATTAATTAGACAAACTGTATTTGCTGTTTTCTGCACATTATTGTTCATGACAGGATCCATTCCTTGAAATACAACGTACTTTTCTAATGCTCTTGATAAGTTAACTTTATATAAATAATTAATTTTTTTGCGCTTACCGAGCGGTTATCAGCTTTATATATACATAGGATATAGGATCACAGTCTTGGTTCGGACTTACCCGCGTTAGAGGGACACTCAGTTACCTTTCGTTGCAACACCGTTGACGTGGCCGAGATCTATCGCTGATTAAGTCCTTTCCAGTGCAGAGGTTATTATCACAATTGTTAACACAGTTTTAAACACGCGATTATTAACATACGATTAGTTACACGGATGATCACTTGTGAGTGAACGGGTGGAATGCCGCGGACAGACTGAGGCTGCGGCGGTGAGGCGCCTCTATTTATAGGTGGAGAGATGAAGAGGAAGAGAAAAAGATCGAGAGAGAGAGTGAGAGAGAGAGAGAGGGAGCTAGAGAAAGAGAGCGAGAGATAAATAGAGATTGAGAGAGAGTCGGAAATAGAGAAAGAAGGTAATTAGAGGGAAAGAGATATAGATATTGAGATCGAGTAGAAAGATAGATCGAGAGACTGAAACGTGGAGAATTAGAGAGACATGAGAGGGAGAGAGATAAAAAGATTAATAGAGCTGGAGTTTGCGAGAGATAGTGAGATATAGAGAAATTGACAGAAAAAGGTCGAAATCCAGAGAAATAATGAAACTATTATTGTTTCTTCATCAAAGTGAGACGGAGTAGTGTTCCGTCAAATGCCTAAGGACAACGCTAAGGAAAATGGGTAAACAAAGAATTCATTATTCAATTGTTGAACTTATGGACAGTATTTTGGGTATGAGATTGGTTTTGTTGAGGTGGGAGAGGAAGTTTACAGTGGGGTTGGCTAGTCACTGGGTCCCTGAACGTCAGACCGATCCTCCTCTTGCTTTATTATTTGCATTCATCCGAGTTCCTTGGACATGGACTGGTAGCTTCCAGGGTAGGCGCAGCCGCCAGAACGCAAGCCAATAGCTTGGGGACAAATATTATTCTCAAACGAATCATCAATGGGATACAAAAAAATGTGTTTCAAAAATCGTTCAGTGTGCCCAGGCTGCATAAAATATCCTCGAAACGAAACACAGAAAGGAAACTGCAGAGAGGGCATAGAAAAGGAATTACGCTCTGTGGCATAGGGCAAGCAAAAACTTGTCGCGCGTAAATCTCTGCGATGGTCACCTCCTCCTCCTCCGTCTAGGCTGGCTGACCAGAGCTCATTATGCGCATTTGTTTCTGGGGTTTTTTGGGGGGGAGGAGCGGGGGGTCTAAGGCTGCTACACCCGTTTCTTTTACTTTCTGTCCTCTTCGCATTTTTTTCTAGCTTTACTCGCTACCCATATCCATTTCCATTTCCATTTCTATTTTTGCAATTTTTTTTCCATTCATTTGTAGCTAATAATTTTAATGCTATTCAAAATTATGTTGCGAAAAAAATGTGAATGCTGGGTGGATGGGTGTATGAGTGGGTGATGTGAAAGCCATGTGAGAGCAGTTTTGGGAACCCCTCGCACACACTTACACTCGCCAGATCTGTGCTTATAAATTGCACTTGTATCTAAAAGCACATTCATTTTGGGGCCATTTTGAGAAAAAAAGACCTAGATTATATAAATGTTTTTTCTTTGTATTAAAAATATATATTATTCTTATATGTGTATATTTTAATGTAATTATTTTAAACATTGTATTTATTATTTTGTATTTTTTGAGCTAGAGAGATCTATTTAAAAGATCAGTCTTTCTGCTGCTTTGTTTGTGCATTGCAGGCAAATGAGTGGAAAAGAGAAGGGGAGAAAGTGATAGAGAGATAAAAAGAGGACCAGCTAAAAGAGCGGGCGAGAGAGAAAATCTCTCAAAAAGAGAGATCGAGGTAGACGGAAAGAGCGCAGTAATCTCTTTGGAGTGCAGCTTTAGAAAAATGGAAGAGACAGCGAAAAAAGAGATAAGAACCGATTAGATTAAAAAATATATAAATAAAATAATTTTGTAAAGTTTGTCGATTCAAAAAAATAGGTTTGAAAAATAATAATTAGAAAAGGTAATACATTTTCCTTCAGTGTTTTTTTGGCAAGCAGTACCCGTGGCCTGCACTGCTTGCCATATTCCTTTATTTTTTTCTTACTTCAATATTTTATAATTTATTTTTTTTTCTACCCCCTTTTTTTTTCTTTTACTTATTTTCTTTATATATACATACATATGTATATTTTTGTATAATTTTTTATCCACGCACATGACGACCAGCGCTAATCCCTTTGCCTCACACACACACACACAAGGCTACATCTTTCATTATGTAAATGCACGCTTTACACATTTTTTACCAGATGCACCGTCGTTGTCCACTTTCGTCCACTTTTTAGCCATTTTTTTTTTTTAGTATTTTTTATCTGGCAACTTGGGATTTGTTGGCTGGTGGGTTGAGTGTCCATATGAATAAAATATCTATCTATATGTATGTGCAACTGACTACTGAGTACATATGTATCTTGGCCTCTTCTACGGCTTGTACTTTATTTTTTTGCTCGGGTTACCCTCAAACTGCTATTTGCCATTTCAACGTGTTTTATCGCGTTTTAAGAGCAGTTTTTAAAAATTAAAAGCACGTCCTAAGTCCACATTTGGTCAACAGCTGCTGCACCAAGAGAGAGATGCAGACCTCAAGACTCCTGCTCATTGAATATATACAACATTTTTATTTTAAACAATTTAAAAACGAATAATTAGTATGCTCAGTAGTAATTTATCGATTAAGCTATCGATCTTCGATAGTCCCGCCATTAGGCTGTACTAAAAAGTGGCGCCCAACGTGGGGCAAGGATAAAGTGATAAAAATACCCAAAGATATTGGCTGATAGGGAATAATTGATTTAACTTACCAGTAGTTGTAGACGAAATCTAATTCTGGGGCTCAAATTCTAGAGATGAAAGTAGAGAATAGGAAATACCAATGGTATTCATTATTTATTGGTTTTTAAGGGATATGATATGGGAAAGATATCTTACCTAACTTATTTTATATATATAGTAAATATTATATATTATTTTATTACTTTCTATATAGCATACTGTAATAAGAGATAAATTAAACTGAATAAAATTACTGCAGCAGGTGAAGTTGTCGCTGTTTTTCTACTCGCCACGAAATGCCTCTGCGGCTGGCATAAATCTGCCAGCTAATCATAGAAAAGGAGAGAGACATGAAGTGAAAGGGGGATACTTATCCTGCAAAGGCCATAAAAGTGCGCTAATGTTAACCCATTGCGTGGGGAGGGGGCCGCCGCCCCTGCTTGAATTACAACACCCACCCACCCAACACACACATCCACACATGGCAAAGGGGGCGGCGCTATGCCGTTGGCATGATAATTTAATTACAGCCCTGGGATTGGGTTCTGCGACCAAAGGCGGCATCAATCTGAAGCTTAGACCCCGCCAGCTTCCTCATGACTATATGGCATCTTCGTCTTAACACCTTTTTGGCCAACAGCCTTCGGAGTTGGTAGCCTTGCCGTGGAAAAACGCCAACGAAATCATGAAAATCACTCCCGACGTAAGCGTCTTGGGATTTGGCAAAGTGATCGAAGTGCGGAATGCTCTGTCTTCTAAATAAATTTAATTTTTATACCCTTGCAGGGTATTCTAATTTTAGACTAAAGTTTGCAACGCAGTGAAGGAGTCTTTTCTGACCTTATAATTCATTTAACAGCATTAACAGCCGATCTAGCCGTGTCTCGTAGAATAAACAAATTTTAAATTTTATTTCATAATTTTTAAGGGGTTAAATTATAAAAATTATGAAAAAAAAGAAACAAATTAAATTTGAAATGAAATTCAGTATGCAGTTTTATTAGCAATAAAAATAACTATTTTAGAACCGTTGTCCGAATTAAAATTTATGTATTTTTAGCTTAGTTATATTTTTAAGCTTTGACTTTCCAAAAATTATCTTATACAATTATGAAAAAATATTTAGATTTTAGTACTCTGTTCGGGGTATTATAATATCAGTCGAAAGCACAGAAAACAGTGATCATATATTTTCTTGATCAGCACAAAAAGGCGAGTCGATAGTAGTAGATAGTATTTTCAAGTATATTTGCTTAGATAAATCATGGGGGTTTCTAGGCCTTAGTTATATTTGATTTAATATTTTTTTAGGGATTAAAGCTCACAATTGGTACTCATTAAGTAATTTTTTAGGTTAAATATTGTATATTAAATTTAGTTTTGTTAAAAAACAAAAAAATATATATATTTTCTCATTGCCAGCAACCTATTTTTCCTTCACCTAATTTTCATATAAGTTCCCATATAAATAATCTATATAATATTAATACTAAATACTACTTTAAATGTAGAACTTAGCCCGGTCCAGGCGCCCAGCTAATGGGTAGCAGCCTGGCCGCGTTGTCAGGGTATAATTATATATTAAATTAAGCCATTTGCATGCGCGTATTTTCGGGAACCCCCTCAACACACACCCCCTCTGAGGCCGGGGCTGTGTTGTAGATTATTAAAAATTATGTCTCACAGTAGGACATGCAATGCCGGCAACCCTTCCTTCCACATATTCTGTTTTCTTTTCTTTTTTTTTCTGTGTTTTTTTTCGTGAGCCACATAGGCCACATTAACGTGCCCGAGATAAGAAGCAGGCAGCAGTTGCAAAAATTATTTCACTCTTTTTTTCTTCTTCTTTTTTTTGGAGAGGAGGCTCTCTGGCACCCCCCTTGACATTTATTACTCTTACTTCTTGTTGTTGTTTTTGGGAGGGATGGTAGGGGGGAAAGGGGGAAAGGCAAATCCACGCAAAAATTATATTTTGACGTTTGTCAGCAGCTGAGGCGGAGGATTAAAGGCAGGGCCGGCGAAGAAGCCTACATGGCAAAAAGATAAAGAACCGAGAACAAGAAAGTGTAGAGGGGATCAGGAGGAGGTGGAGTGAGTGTGGGGGGTTGGGGGGCACGTAACCCTAACCCCCAAAATGCGAACGAAATGCACTTTGGGGGTTTTGGGGTCGCGTTTGCACTACAGTCGCAATTAAAGGGGACTCGATTGTTATGATCATTACGTGAAAAATACGATAAACGAATAATTGCAAAATAACCGATAGAAAATTATTATCCATAATTATTTTTACATGTATAATAATCGATAACAAACCTATAAATATTAGTTGCTAATTTCTAAAACTTTGTTTATTTAAAAAGAACATATCGTAAAAACGTTAAACAAATGATTGCAAAATAATTGTTAGAAAATTATTATCGATAACTATTTTTACGTTTCTAAAAAAGAATTTAAAATTACTATCGGAAAATAATTGTCAAAACGATAAACAAATAACAGCAAAAGAATTGCTAGAAAAGTATAATCGATAACACTTTATGCAAGGGATATACACATATACCAATAGATAAGAGACAGATAAGAATAATTTATATTTTTTTTTAAATAACAGATTATTAGATAAATAAAAAATTCTACAAAATAACTAAAATTTGCACAATAAACCGATCAACAATTTTTAACCTCTTAATTTCGAAAATAAAATAAATAATAAAATAAAGTTGGAACAAAAAATGGCATCTGTAATTCCAGTGCACTTTACCCATTTTGCATTTCCTCTGCCACATCCACGGCACTCAGACATGACGGTGGCAACTCTGGCAGCCTTCTGGCTGCATTTCGTACCTTTGGGGACGCCTCGTCCGAGATTTGTTTAACTAAATTTATATTCCAAATGCCGCCTGTCCTGCTCCTGCGGTTCTCTGCGGCCTTTTCCCCGCTTCGCTTTGTTAACGTGTGTGACATAAGCCGCTCGCGCTTCGCTTAGTTTTAAAAACTTATTTTAATGTTGGAATTTAATTTGTTGTTGTTTTTTTTTTTGTATTTTTTGCAATTGTTGTTGTGCCATTTTGTGTGGCGGCGTTGGCCTTTAGCGATTTGAGCCCGGCCAGATGTCCCAACTCCACTCATAATACATTTAAATTGCAAAGGCACAGGATAAGGTTCAGGCAGGGGAAATAGGACTAGGACTATGATATATCGATAAAAGTATCGCTGTTAATGTAATATTAAATATATTGTAAGCTTTGCGGTATTGATGTCTGAATTATCAAAAAAATTATTGCATTTAATTTTGAATGATTGACTTTATCGAAAAGTACTTGTAAATGTTTTTTAATTTGTTTCTAATCGATTATATAAGTGTGATCTATCAAACAGCCTATCAATGTATCCAACTTATATCATAAAGCTAAAGTATTCATTTATATATTTACCTTTTCGGTGACATTATCAAAAAGTACTGTCAAAGTAGTGAAATTTGTTTTTTATCAATTATATTGGTCTAATCAATCACAAAAGTTAAAGTATCGATTTTTTGTATCGAATTTCTGGTCAATTATCGATGCAGTATCAATATATTTTGTAGTTTTTGGTATGCCTAGATAGTGAATTTGGTTTTTTATTATTCATTATTATTATTCTTTTAGGAAAAGATTTGAAGAAATGGTATCAATGATATAATAAATTTAAAGAATAATTTTTGTAAATATTTATCCGACAATAAGTGTTAATTAGTATTTAAAAATACCCTCTAAGTGTATTTTAGAAAAATAACCCTTTTTACATGTCAGAAGAGAACTCTTTAAAAAGCTTGTATTCTTAATGTAAATAATTGCAGATATAGTTTCTCATTATTCTGGCTACCATTAACCGGAATTCATTTATCCAAATTAGGCTTAGCCCTTCACCTGCCACTTTCTAATAATGAAAAACCCAACTTTATGTGCTACTTCATTAAATATTATTTATGCATCTGGTCTAGTCCGTTTTGTGGTTCATTGCTTCCCTGTTGATTTATGCATGAAAAGTGTGGGTCTTTGCTTTATTTTGATTTCATTACGCTATAGTTTGTTGTATTTTTATAGTTTTGACCTAAACAAATAGGCCAAAATCGCGAACAGCAGCAGCAGAAGCAGCAGCAGGTGCAGAGTGGGTTAGCCTGGCATTTGGGTTCATAAATTTCCGACTCTGTTTGCTGTGGATGCGGCTGTAAAATCGCAGCGCCGCCGACGCTCCTTGTTGTTGGGCTATTTGCTAATCGTTGGTGGTTTTCCAAGGGCCGTATGCACTTGACGATTTTAGAGGGGGGAATTATAGCAGGCCAAGGGCTGCGCTTTAGTCTAAGAGAATATTTTAGATCAAGGGACATATAACTTTTTTAGACATATTTCTAAGGGAAAGTAACGAAAAATAAGTCCTATTGATTTGAAATCAATTAATACAAATTTAAAATTAAAAAAAATTTATATATTAAGTAGTATTCAACCATCGAAAATATTTTATTACATTTCGAAGGGTTTTCTTCAGTATCTTTGATTGTAATTGCCTAAGAGCAATATTTTTTAATATATACTAATAATATATACTATCTTTCTCCCTCTCTCTCTCTCCCTCTCTTATTATAAATATAAAATGATTGCAGAAAACATTTATATATATACATTAAAAATTAAGTGACTTAATATAAATTATATATATACATATTTTTTAAATGATTCTAAGAACTTTTAAACTCCCTCTAAATCCTCTTCGAAGAACCCTTTTCCTCTGAATTTTATATGATACAAATATTTTTCCAGTCGAATCGTGTGGCTAGGGCCTTGGTTGGTTCGCTGGCATTAGCTAAGCTTGGCTTTTTCTTTGTTCCGCCGCTTGGTGCGTGTGTTTTTGATTTTTCCAGGTGTGCTTAGGTAGAGAGAGGGGTAGAGGGAGAGAGAGAGAGAAAGATAGAACGATAGAAAGAGAGAGAGAGAGAAGCAGGCGGCAACGACACCTTTGAGTGAAATAAATGATAATGGCCTCAATGATTATGCATCGGCACGTTTCTCATCGCGACAACGCACACACTCACACACATTTACAGGGTGTGTGTGTGTGTGTGTATGAGAGGGGGGATGTGGGTAAAGGATTCAGGATACACGGGATTCAGGATGCCCGTTAGCTGCTCTTGGCTTTGTGGCCTTGTATTGGTGCACTGAGAACAATTTATGGCGATAAATACGATTCCTGAAGCACTCCTCTGGCTCACTACCTTTCCTATGCATTGCCTGCAATGTACTAGCAAAAGTATGTAGCGAACGAGAGGGTTTTCTGAGAGAGCTAAGCATTTATACTCTCCCAAGAGAGAGAGAGAGTGAAATGGGGGTTTCTTATTTGTTATTTATATTATAGACATTTAAATTTGTAATCCATTTCTTATAATGATTCTACGCCTCGCCAGACTGCTAATAGGGCTTTATTTGGTAGCGAACGAGAGAGTTCTCAGATTAAAGTAAGAGAGAGAACAAGCGGTTTCTTGTTCTATTATTTAAATTTAAATTATAGAAAAGGGAATTTTAGGAAATATTATTTTGCAAAAAAAAAGTGTTTTAATAATAATCAATATTTTCGTTCAGTGTTAATGTGGTTCTTATCGCTGCGGCTTTTGTTTTTGGTGTCTTTTACCGCCATTCGTGCGATTTGCCAAACAAATTACAAATTGGGTTTAACTAAAATTTTTCCCTTGTTTTTGTTTGTGTATATGTTGTTGTTGTTTTTTTTTTGTTCATTTTGTATCCTTTTTTTTGTGCTTTCCTCGCAATTTGCTTGGTCCAGTGTGGCTGCGGTTTATTTTTTATTGTTGTTTGATTTTCGCGGTCGCGCGTTTGGCTTTTCATTTCATTTAACACGCCCGCCAATGTTTTTGCGGCGTTGGCTGTGTCAACAAATCGCCCCAAGTTGCCCCTTGTACCCTCCCCCTCCTTGACCCCCTTTTTCACCTCTGAATGTTAGAAATGCATTAGAGTCCGCTTTGGTGGCAGGTGTGTGGCATCCCTTTTTGGCCAGTAAAATATCAGCGTTGGATAACATTTAACAAATCTTCCAAAGAAAAAAAAACAGAAATAAAAGGGTTTTTAAAAAAAACCGCTTGTTTGTTGATATTATGAGAGACTTTAACTGGTTTAAAAAAGTGAAGAGTGCAGGAAGTCAATTTTAAAATGGTATAAGAAACAGGGATGATGGTCAAGTAACCATTTCAGTTAAATATTTACCAAGAATAATGGTAAAATAACATGGAAGGAAAGCCTTAAAAATATAATTGTAATCATATATTATATATATATAAATGTAGGTACATATATACACAAATAATTATTTTTGATAAGTTTTCAATGCTTTTGAAATGCAAACATCGATTAAAACTCGATAAGCAATGATCAATGACAAAAATTTTCGATATACCGATTGATTTGATACCCAAAAATCGATATACAAAAATATATATCAGTCTGAAGCCCAGAACAATGTGAAGGAGTCATTTCCGACCCTATAAATTATATATATTCTTGATCAGCATCGACAGCCAAGAATACAAAAGTGTACAGATTTATTTCATAACTTTTAGGGGGTTAAATTGTTAAAAGTATATTAAATATATATATTAAAGAAAAAATACTCTCCACATCAAAAGAAAACTGAATCCTTTAAGGAAATCCTATATAGGAATACATAAATTTTATAGTAATTTGCGCATTTAATTAAAATGATGATAAAGGCATGCAGAATATTTCGCAAGCTGCCAGACGTTCGTACTTACATCCAAGTACTTACTTACTTATGTACATACATATATGTGTGTCCACATCCAGATGCTGCATGTGTATATGTATGGAGAACAAAAAAAATATAGGAAAAAAATACGAAATGGGGGAATAAATGAGGAAAGAAGCCGGGGAGAAGAAATTAAAATAAAAATTGCTCATAGCAAAAATCTTGCGCTGTAATTACATCATTTATGCAGGACGAATATGTCGTTTTGTTCCTTGCTTCAGGACACACACACACATGCTCAGAAAAAAAATCCCAGAGCATGTGTGTGTGTGTGAGGCAGCCGGCAAATGCCTTTCAAATAAATACGAAACGGTCAGCGGAATAATAATCAGCACTCGGAGAGTCCCAGTCCCACTCCCCAGGATGGCGCTACACTGAGATATATCTCGGCGACAAGGCGACACGTACAGCCCGGCCCAAGGGGGCGGAGGAAAGAACACGGACACCATAAGAAGAGCGTTACGTCTGCCACCGGAAACGGATATGAGCTGCACCCCGGAAAAAAATAGATAGCAGGATGGTAAAAGCAAGAGAGAATTTAAATATGTTTGGTCTTCAAATACTTTTTTTTAAGTGATTTAAATATGTTTTGTATGTATTTAACACATATATAAAATATATTTAGATAATTAATTAAATATTTTAAAGTGTTTTTTAATTATATTTTAGTAATAAAAAATTATAAGAAAAAACCTTAAATTAAACTGTTTGCCTGCTTTCTTGCCTAGAAATCTTCCACTGCTTGTACTCTCTCTCAAAAGGGATAAACATATAAAAGTCTTATTAATAATAATTATAGTAATTAATCCAAAGAATTTAGTAAACATATTAATATAAATATATATATATCTATTTTATTTAATTCTTTAAAAATCCTAAGATCTGCTTAGTGCTTATCTTCCTTCCCTCGGATTCTTCTATTGCTTGCACTCTTATTTTATATTAAGAATATACAAGTCCAAATAATACTTATCTTAGTAATTAATCAAAAGAATATATAAATATTTTTGAAAATTCTTTTAAAAATCTTAAGATCTTCTGCCTATTATTTACCTAGCCTCTACTCCCAACGATTCTTCTACTGTTTGAGCTCAGAGAAAAACTATCAATGTCGGAATGTTGCTATAAAAAAATCTAAAAACTTGACAAATGTAGTAATTTTGTTGTTTTTTTTTAAATGAATTAATTTTATTTTCTTTGAAGTTTCTCAAGACCTATTAAGCACTGCTTGCCTGCTTTCTTCCCCAAGAATTCTTCGACTGCTTGCACCTAGTGTGATTCCCCTTCTAACTGCTTGCTTGCTGGCCAGTGTGCCAGCCGCCCGATGGGTGGCGCTGTGTCCACCCATTATTAACTGCCACGCCCACACCTCTTTGCCTCCTCGGTCGGCACACATTTAATATGAGAAAATGGTTTCAATTTTTTATTCTCCCTGTGTGTATGTGTGTGTGGGTGTGTGGGTGTGTGTGTTCCACTCTTTGCTAAACACACAAAAAACGCATAATGCGGTGGTTTAAGGGAAAGATGTCGCTGCGATACTTCCGCCAAAGTGGCACAAACAATTGCAAGCAAGAGAAAAAAAAACAGAAGATATATAATATTATATATCAGCGTTGCGATTGCTCGCCGCTTATATTTTTTTCAAATTTATTTTAATTTTCTTTTTTTTTTTGTTGAAGCAAGATGTACAACCGAAAATAATGTACGAAAAAATCGCAGATATATATACATATATCTGGTATATATAGTAGCTGGTCGCATATGAATGTAAAAGAGCACTAATTTTGTAAGGACACGCGTTCTCCCTTGGACGGACAGAGCGGAGCGGACTACTCACGTAGGAAGCAGGGGGAGAAAGCAGTGTTTTTTGTTGATGGGTTGAGGAGATAGCAGGGCGAAGGACATGGAGAGAAATTGTTGTTTTTGTTTTATATTTAAATATGAGAGATAGCTAATATCGATATTTTCTATATGATATTATATATGACACTGTGACGATATGTATTTGATAATAATACTGTATTTAAATCGATATGTATTTGGAAAAGCACACATTTTTTATAAGCAAATATTTAAAAATCGATAAATATATCTATAAATGCTAATAGTTTGCAATATTTTCATAATATTTATTTATATTCGGATATTCGGCCTTTAAGTTATGACTAATATATTAAACAATATTTTTAAATAAGGAACGAGGTTTCTTAATTAACTACCAGATAAAGTATTTAATAAAACTCGCTATATCGACCAATTTATCGATAAATGTCATCATTGCAAAATGTGTTTAGCTTTATTTATTTATAATAAGTTTTAAAAATATGAAATATAAATTATTATTATTTTCTAAATTATGTAATTAATAGTTTACAAACTAAGCAACAATTAAATATTTTCAAATTAAGCAATTGATTTCCTCGGTGTGCCAGGCGGAGCATGTGGCACATAAGTAGACGACGACTAGGACGATGACATAAAAAACGCCAAGCTAACGAAAAAAAAAAAGTTAAAACAAGAAAAAGGAAAAACTAAAAAAAAGGACACCAGGACTCTACACACACACACACACAGTTGCGTATGCTAAATGGCCAGCGGCCCTGGGTTTTGGTCATCGTCATCTCTCGGTGGCGTACAAATGACGGCTTCCGCTTGTGCATATTAAGCGTGAAGGATAATAATTTTACACACACTCCACACACACCCCACACCCCCCACACATAATGTATATTCCTCACATTTTTTCGGTTAACAAAAATGGGTATTAATATTACTTATGGTTAAATATACGCGAGAGCTGTGCGACGTCTGTCTGCGGTCTGAAGCAAAATGTAGCAGGAGAAGCGGAAGTGCAGGCACTGAAACCGGAAAAGAAGAGGAAAAAGAAGATAAGAGGGGGAAAAATAATATAGTATTTTTCAAGAGAAGAAGGCTTGATTTGTAATATAAATTAAATGTTATTTAGAACTATTAAAATACAAATTTTAAAAACTATTCACTTACTAAGTTTTCTTTGAAAAAAGGATTTTGAGTCCTCCCAAAGAAATGTAATTATGAGTTTTCAACTCAGCTTAACCTTTATCTGATTTATGGCCTGCGGGGCATGCAACAATTAACCCAAAAATGTCAATTAACTATCTGGGAACAAGACGGTACAAGACTGAACACGTCTGCGGTACAGTTGGCACTGGAAGAACTAAGCCCACAGTCTTCCTTCTACTGCTTCCTGCTGTTTCCTGTTTAACCAATTCGAAAATGCTGCAGCTAATCACATACAATTCAATTCGTTTTACAATTTCAACTAATTTCCATTTCAATTAACTTGCTAAAATGTAATTTAGCAGGACCAGGGACCAGAACTACCAGCCCAGGACTACCAGGACTATCCCAGGTGAGTTTCTGCTGCTGCTGCTGCTGGCCAAAATCCGCGTGCAAGGAAGGCGTATGACCGACTGCGATGAGCAGAGAGGCCAGAGGAGAGGCCAAAAACGACAGACGAGAGAGACAAGGACGAAAAGGACGTTTGCTGCAGCGCTGACAGACAGTTATGAGCACACTAACACATGCGAGTTAATAGTCTAAGACAAAATAATAGAAGCAAAGCCAACAAATGTAAAGAAAAGTTAAGGATGGAAAAATCAACGACGCTCTTATAAGGCAGCAACGTTAAATGCGGAAAATACAAAAACATATATTTAAGAATAATATTTAATACATAAATAAATATATATATTTAATGTCACTGCTTTTCTTTTTGGTGAAAAAGCAACGGAAAAAATATGTATTACTCCAATAAATCTCCAACAACACACCAATGGATCGCATTACATTTTTCAAAAGCACTCCAACAATACTCCAATAAATATTTAATATATCTCCAACAAATTTTTAATAAATCTCTAAAATATCTGCCATAATATCCAATGATACTGAAATAAGCTCTTAAAAATATTCATTAATTCAAAAAATAATATTTTTCGTTATGTATATTTTTTTTTTTTAAGTTACCGCATTTATTTTTGTTAAACAAGCTAAGGAAAACGACCTATTACTTGTATTTAATGTGTTAATGAATAATTTTTTTTTATTTACAAATATTTCTCCCATAGTTTAATATTTTTTGTGTAAACCCTATTCCCCTGGCCGCTGCTGTTCTGTAGCTAAAGGCAGAAATCTGTGCGGTTGGTATGCGCTCGAAAATCGTAATTGGACTACAACTGTAAAATCAAACAACTGACTCGACGGCGCAGACTGAGGGCATGGGCGGAGAGTCAGAGCGGGGGGAAAGGGGGCGTAACTGGCCGCTACTTGGCAGGACAGGTGCAGCATTTATCCCATCCTGGCCCATCCTGCTGCCACTGCTCCTGCTCCTGCTCCTGCTCACTGACGAACCACTGACAAAGGCATAAGCGAATCATTCGCATGGCTGCATTTTGGCCACAGCAGGCCAAGGATATTTGCTGATCGACCGAAGGACTTCCTGGTTAATGTACAAAAAATACTTCAAGGAATGTGAAATTTATGGGATTTTAAAATAATGGATTTGGTTTTGTATAAATATATATTTTTATTTTTTATTGTTTTTAATTATTTTAAAATGATTATTAAGTCCAAAAATTTTATAACATCTAAAAATGCAGAGGTTGTATTTAATTTTTACATAAATTGCTTTGTTTTTGTATAAAATATTAATTTTAAAACCCGGCTAATTTATAATAAAATTTGTTTTAATATAACAATTAAAAGTTAAGAAAGAAAAATCTAATTTAAACTCTATTAAATTAGTGAAATAATTAATTTACCAAATTTCTTAATTTACTTAATGAATTCCTTAATTTATTTAATAAATTCCTTAATTAATTTAACAAATTCCCTAGTAAAAAATATGAAGAAAATTTATAAATAGCTTTATTTTTTTACAGAACATGTACATGTGTCATTAATTAAATATTAAGTAAATATTTAACTATTTCATTTTTATTTTAATATATATTTAAATATTATTAATTAATTATTATTAATTTACAATGTAAATCCAATTTATTCCTAATAATGTTTCAAGGATAATAATATTTTAAAGATAAAAGACATATCCTTAATAAAAAATAAATATTTTTCTATTTGAAAAAGGAGCACCTGTATAAGGGTTTTATCATTTCTCCCCCCACAAGGTTTCATTTAATGTAATATTTCATTCCCGCTGACTTTCTTCAACGAACTCCGCGGATCAGCAATCAACAAGGACTGCAAATTGCACGGCAAGGAGTGCCAGGATAATGGCGGCAACAACGACAATGGCTGGGCAATTTCAATAAATCAACAACATTTTGCAAATAATTCAAAAATTTGTCTTCAACTCATTTGCGAGCACATTAAAATGCACATTTCACAATTACGAAATTTATGAATCCTTTGTGTGTGCCCTGCCCGCCATCCTTGCTTATACATATATATATAAAAAAAATAAAATAAAAATATATAAATAAATCCTACAGAGGGGCAATGGTGGCCAAAAGTTTATTTAAGCGTTAAAATGGGCAACGCCAAGTCTTGCGCAGGTGAAATTTTACGTGTAATAAATTTTTTGGCTTTGCCAAAATGTTTTTAGGAGAGCGGTGAGGAGGTGGTGAAATAATGGGGAAGGATATATTCCCAGACGCCACAAACGGATGCGAACCTCCTTCCCACCGGCAAAGTTACAAACGACAAATTTGAATGCGACCTTACTAGCGAAAAAAATAAGTACTGACCCCGAAAAGAGTTGCCACCCAAATCTCAATTTTAGAAAATAGTTGCCAATTACATTCCAATAAATCTTTACTGCATCTGCAAAATATCTTAATTATTTCTACACTTAACATTCAACAGGTCCCAATAATATTTTAATAAGATCTCTTACAAATTTCAAACTATTTCCAACAAGTCTGCAATAAATCCTTAACAAATCTCCAATAACTCTCCAATAAATCTTCAATAAATCTCCAATAAATCTCCAATAAATCTCCAATAAATCTCCAATTACTCTCCGATAAATTTCCAACAAATCTCCACTGTATTTTTCAAATAGCTCTTATAAATCAATTAATTTCAAACAAACCTCCAATAAATTTCAAATATATTTTTAAGTTTTCCAAGTTAACAAAGCTTTCTAAGCTTGGGATT
>JAEIHY010009435.1:0-10293 GCA_018904565.1 Drosophila tsacasi | reverse complement strand
TGGTGAAAGTCGAAAAATGAATTTTGTACAGCTAATTTGTCAAATTCCCACACTGTGCGATGGCCAAATACCCTTTACGACAGGGCTTTAAAATAAATAGAAAATATATTTAACTAAATTAAATTTATTCTTTGCCTTTTCAGCTTCCTTTTGTAATTAAAAAAAAAACCTGTAGAGACATCAAATCTACTCCCATCTGTTGTCAACACTTTGACCCATTAATACCCATATATAATTTGTGAGATCGGTGATTATTTCGATCTCCCACCGATCGCTACAATCTAGCTGACAAATTAGCAAGCCCAACAACAATGGCGATTGCCGTGTGCTGTGCTTTTTCCCGCGTTATGGCATCTGATCTCTAATGATCACTCGCTGGGCAATCGCTTAAATCAAATCAAATTACCAACTATTAGACTAATCGTTGTCAGCTATAACGATCTGCCGATCTCTGGCATCAATCAGCTCACAGCTATCAGTTAACAGATATCAAACTATCTCATCAGATCAGATATTACACTTTTGGATATAGATAAAAACTAAGACGAGACAAAGTGTCTGGGCGAATGAAGAGGCCAGGCGGAGACCTACGGATACGGATATTTACATTTTTTGAAACTTTTCAGTTGAAAGCTTAATTTTAACAAATATTTACACGAACAGATAGAATCTTCAGCTCATTTTGTTTATAGTATGAACAAATTTAAACGTCGCCGCAAGCTGTCGGTGTTCATGTCGATGGTCAGGCATTGGCGATCATCAACGCGATGATGATGATGATGTTGTACCCACCGGATCCCGCCTGGATCTTGGCCACCAAACGATGGATTGTTGGATGGATTGATAGATGGAAGGATGGATGGATGGTTGGTTGGTTGGTTGGTTACTAAGTTGCTTGGATGGTTGGTTAAGCAGCCCCACAGCAAGTTGCTGTGTGCGATCGATCGATCGCAAGTCGGGCTCGATTCGCTCACTCACTTAGTCATCCAGCCATCGATGGGGTCTGTGTGAGTGTTCCTTATATGAGTGTGCTGAGAGTGTATTATGAGTGTGCCATCTGTGTGATGTGAGTGTGTGTAGGCGTATGCAGCTGTGTGTCTTCATTAGCATAATGAGTTTGATTGAAAGCCAACTTGATATTGATATTGATATTTATAGCGAGACAATTGATTCCGTCTGATTCCGCTCGCTGGCGAATATATTACATAAATTTGTGTATTTAAATAATAATCAAGATATGTATATAAGGTTAAGACTAAGTATGTATGTAAATTCTAGTTGAAAGTTCATGAAAAACCATTTTCAAAACCTTAAAATCTATAAGTATGTATAAAAAACACTTGAATTCTTGCAACTTTTTATACAAATATATTCACTAACCTAAAACTGAGCAAGTCTCAACAAGTTCGAAGCGCGATGACTGTACTTTTCTGCAAAATATCGATAGACAGACACAGACACACAGCCACACGGGGTGGCACTGGGAGAGGGGGTTGGCACTAAGTGCCGCTAAATGCCTGAAATGGCGCAGTAGGAGACAAAGGTCAAGGCCGCCGGGATGAATGAAAAGAAAGAGAGAGAGAGAGAGAGCGCAGGGGGAAAAGGAGGAGGCAACTGCCAAATGGCGGTGATGGATGGCCATAGAGGAATATAAAGCGAAATTAGGGTGGAGAGAGGGGATGCTGCGCTGAGATGATGGGAAAAAAAGGACACGGATTCCCGACCCCATGTCGCGAACATCGAAATGTGCAATTTTTGTAACAAATTAGTGAGCAGCCAGCAAAGAGAGAAAGAGAGAGGGAGAGAGAGAGAGTGAGAACTGTGATCCTGGCCACGATTATCGCCGCAGGATGTCGGCAGGCGAGCGAGCGAAAGAGAGCGCTGCGGCGATGATCCTTTAAATCCTTTAATGCGTGTTCCACAGCGCCTGATTTAGTGGCAAAAGAAAACACACACACAGGACACACACAGGACACTAAGAGGACACACACAACAAAAGACATTTGCTCTAAATCTGCGCTCTAATGAGCGAGTGTTCCTGTAAAAACAGAGACCAGAACGGAGCCTTGTCCATTGTCCTGCGGCACTTGACCACACAAAATAGAAACAAAGGCCCCAGGACAACGGAGACAAAGCAGGACAATAGCCACTGGCACTCTCACCAACAATATTTCCACTTGATTCCGAAACTATGCCAAAAACGTAGGCCTAAAACAACAGATTTCGAATGAGAGGATCCGTGGAAAAAAAAAAGAACAGAAAATTCCTTGCAAGGTTTTTCTCACGAATTTCGTTCGATTTTGAGGCATGCTTTGAAATACTTTTTACAAATATGATTTATTATAGGCACCAGAAAATGGTTTTCGTTTTGGATTTTCCAAGCTGAAAATTTATTTAAATATATTTCAAGATTTTAAATTAGCTTTTCTACATTTAAAATGTGTTTTCTACAAACAGTTTTGGGTTTTCAACAAAAGAATTCCTTTTTCTTAAATAATTTTTTATAATAACCAACTAAGGAATAAGCATATAATAAATAAATGAGAAGTTAATACAAAAATATATAAATAATATAAAAATATATTTCTTAAGAACCAAAAGAGTATCCTTAAAAAAACATACCTCTAAAGGAAAATACCCACAAATGTTTCCTCTCCAAAATAATATTTTTTTTTCACAATTTTCGCGCGCCCGTTTTCTGTGTGCAGACACACTTAAAAGCTAGTTTCCTGCCACGCCCCTCCGCCTGCGCCATACTCGTTTCGAGGTTCCCCTACTCCCCTCTACGGGGGGGTAGCCCCCGCCCATGTGTTATCATTAAAACCACGCGAAAAGTGTTCTAATTGCAAAACTTTTGCCATGCGATGTTGCTGCTGCCACTGCTACTGCCGCTGCTGGTTCTGTTCCTGCGCCGCGTGTTTGTGGTAATTGCAAATTGCAGTGGCATGCAGCTGCAGCCCCTGGACTGCGGCAGTGCTCCCCCTTGTCCCACTATTCCCACCTTTCCCTGGCCGACTGGTGGGAATAAACCTGGGCCCAATAGTCGGCCAGTCTTGGCCAAGGAGCTCTGTGGCACAGGCGGCGACTTTTAATTAAAAGTGACGAGTGTTTAATAAGTGATGGGGGCTACAGCAAACACATCACCTACCTCTTGTTGCCCACTCGATCGTATGCAAATAAATAGAGGGAAAATCTTGGAGTCATCAAAAGGAAAATAACATTATTTTGTTAAGGCCCAAAGTGGGTCAAATCGCAGGCAAAACAGATTGAGAGCTAGCCATAAAATAGTAATATTAAACTCACTTGTGTGCTGGAATCCTTGAAATAATTTTAATATATTTTCATGTAACTTGTTTGGCTTAAATATTTGTAATTATTACTAAACCGTCGAAAGCCTTTTTGGCTAATGCATTTGTGTCATGTGGAAAGCCATTTGGTCGCAGTCCGTACTCCACCGTTGACGTGACTCGGTTAATGGTTGTACAATGTGCAATCAGATTTGTTTAACAGCGGACTATTCGCATAAATACACACATATAGTAAATAGTATGCGATGTTAAGTAGCCACCACCCCCATGGTGGCGATCGGGCGATATCTAACTGTGCCAGGCAACGCCATTATCCCCCATCCGCAGCCACATCGGCATCGGCATCCATTAACCGTATCCGTATCTGTTCTGGCCAGTTTAGCCGAGCAAATAAGCTGGCCAAAAGAGCGCTGCTAAAATGGTTAAATAAATAGACAAAAATGCGGTTCGTGTCAATGGCAAATAAATGTGTGCAATATTTAAGCCGGCTTTATGAGGTGCCCTCCGTGAAGCCCCCCTCTGTGCAGCTTTTGGCTTTGTTGTTCTGCTAAAGTGCGACAATTTGTGTTGAACAAAAGACTTGGACAGAAACAGTGGCACAAATCCAAGGAGGCGGTCCGCCAAGGAGGTGAAGGAAGGAAGGAAGGAAGGAGGTCCTGCTTCTGCTCTTGCTCCTGCGGAATGTGTTTATAATTGGTTATGCAAATCAATTTGTTGCTGCCTGTTACTGCCTCCCCAAAATGTTTGATAAATTGCAAGACGCATCCCATAAAATCGCTTTCAGAGTTTCGCTTTTGCCCTTTGCTTGGGGATTACACTCGAATAAATACCCTGTCATGTCTCTATGCTATGCAAAATTAATATTTAAAGGATATTTATTAACATTATTATTTAATAGTAAAATTAGTAACACATTTCCCAGAGTCTAAAAAGAATAGAAGAACAAGTTCTACACACATTTCTTCGTTGTTCTAGTACTCAAATTTAAATAGCAATAAACTTATGATTAATTCATTCATTTATTAAACAAATATTTAATTATTTATCAAAATTATTTCTGTCGCTTTTATTAGTTTTTAAAGTATTTCTATTGTTCCTCGAGAGCATCCCGTTTTCGGTGCTGCTCCCAACCGTTCATCGCCGCTTGTTTGCAGCTCATTTAAATTAGCTAAATAAGAGCGCAAGGGGCCTGGTCTCTGGGTCTGACCCTCCTCCTGACCCTCCTACAGCCTCCGCCTCCTCCTCCACCGCCTCTTCAACCTCCTACTCCACCTCCTTCACCTCCTCAACCGCCTCCTTCTGGCCGCATCGCCCGCTGCCAAGCAAAGTGCTGTCCCGCTGTGAAGAGGGCTTGTCCAGCTGTCTGGTCCGCAGCGCCAAAATGCTGCCGGTTTTGTCGGTCGTCCCCCTCCGGTTTTTGTTGCTTACCCCTTTTCCTTCCCCTCTCCTTTTTTATTTATTTATTCTCGCAGTGGCCAGCTCTTTTGCATATTCATTTCGAATGGCACTCGGCATGGCGGGATCTGGCTGGCGACCCAAAGAGTCCGAAGATGGCAGCTGGGCAGCTGGCAAAAAAGCCAGAAGAGGGCTCACAAGACAGGGGACAGAAGACAGCAGACAGAAGACTGGGGACAGAACACCGGTAGCCAATTGCTTTGGCAGTTAAGGTTGCACCAATTCGTTTAATAATAAATAATGAAAATGCCCATGTCCGAACATCGTCGAACTGGCAATTTGACTTATTGATTTCTTTATTCGTTGTCAAAGCATTTTTTTTCTGTGTTTTTTGTGGATTTTTTTGCTGTAGTGTTTTCTGTTTTTTTTTTTATACATTTTATCTGTATTTTTTCTCTATTTATTTAGCAGTTTTCATAGTAGGTTTTTCGAGTTGACACTGTCTCCGAGTCCAAACAGCAAAGATGACCAGCGCTTGTGGGCTTTTTTGGGCTGACTTTGATTAATGACGGCTAGCCGGCTCTAGTCTATCGATTAGTGTCTTTATAAATTTTAATTTCATAATCCGAGCTGAAGATGTAACCAGCTAACGCTGCAGATTCATATTCTTTTGATAAATCGACTTGGCTGGAGGCAACTCCAGGCACTCCGCTCCTCCGTAGGTGTAAAGTAGACAGATGCGGGAATGGAGGAGCCCCCTGCCAGCGGGTAAAAGGTGTTAAGGTTGCTCTTTGCTCAGTTTATTTTTATCTGAGAAACATATTCTCTTCATTATAGAATCAAATCAAGCGGCTAATCAATCAAATCGCCCAAAGTTATTTAAATAATATTTACAAATATTTGGCATTTATTTTCGGTCTTCTCCCCGGCTTTATATACTACTTTTCTTTCTTATTTCTCTCCTGCTTCTAGTCACAAAAAAAGTAGCCGGCATAGTGTTTATGGCTTTTTATAGTCGCTGAACGCTAAACAAGAAAATTATGATTATTATTTAATGACTCAATAAATCAAAAATCGTGTTGTGGCTCCGATTCCGAATCGGATTCTGGCTAATGGCATTGCCATTGTTGTGGCTGTTGGACTCTGCCTCGTTTTATTGGGCATTAAATGGCTAATTAACAAAACGCAACAACACCACCGGCGGGCGGCAGGCGGCAGGCGATTATATCGGATCGTAGCTCATTATACCAATAGAGGAAGTGACAGAGATACAGGGAGATGCATTCATTGATGGCTGCCTGCCATGTTATATCACTCGATTTCGGTGGCCCTTTCTGCGGACTTTTATGAGCAGTTAACAACAAGTTTCGGCAGGGAAGGGAAAACCCTCAGCTTTTCCCGAAACTTTCTCCTCTCCTCTCTGGTTTCTCGACTCGTCTCGCCTCATCTCATCTCGTCTCGTCTCGTCTCGTTTTCCAGGCGCAAAGTAGAAAATTACAACCTGCACACACGCTAATGTAACCGGGCGAAGGTAACCCCGAAAATTACCCACAATTTTCAGGCAGACAGACAGCCGGAGTCTGGCGTTTGACTTGCTGGCCCCCGAGGGCCTTTTTCCCAGCTTTTCTCCCTCTCTCTCTTTGAACGGCTGACGAATGTGGGAAAACTCTTGAGATTTTTTTGAGTTTTCAATTTGCTGATGCTGATAAACGTTTTCGATGGCCGAGCGTAACCGAGACTCGTCTTAAAATTCGTTTAACTAATTGCATTTGTTGGACAAGCTCGTAGACTGAACGAACTAGCAAATTTGTCAAACAGCCAACAGTGGGTTTGAGTTCGGTATTAAACCAGGAAAAAGCATCGTGGAAAATCTGGCTAGATATGGCATAGGCTTTCGGTTATATCTCTTAGGTTAGTTTCCCAGCATTTTCCTGCCTTTGGAGCGTGCTCTGTGTGTACTTGATCTTCTTCTCCGGATTGCTGGCTAATTTTTAGATTATTTTCCAAGACATTCTTAACCAGTGTTGCTCTGCTCCTTCTGTTGCTCTGCTCCTTCTGTTGCTCTGCTCCTCCTGTTGCATGCTGCTCCGTTGCAAGACTTGCTCTGTTGCTCGTTGCTGCTGTCAGGCCGCTTGACAAACAACCCAAATGGTCAAAGGTGAGCCTGGTGATTTTCATCAATGGAAAACCCCGCTGCCAGTTGCCATTGAGAAAATTGTGTGCACTGGAATTTAATTCATTGCATACAAATTGCTGCTGCTGTTGCTGCTGTTTCTGCTGCTGCCGTTGATGTTGATGTTGTTGCAGTGGCAATTGCTTGTGCCTTGGCTGCTGCTGCTGCTGCTATTTGCATGCAACTTATTTGTCAAACGGGCAACTGCAACTGCAACCGCAACGCGGCAACAATTTTCGCGTACACATTTCAATTGGGAAATTGTTGTGTGGCAGTTCCGCAATGCAAAAAAAAAGACGCAAAGAAAATCGAAGCCCCCGTCCACGGCCACTAAAAATAAAAATACTTGAGCTGCCGAGTAGGCGTTGCACAATTTTCGTTGCGTTTCAATTGCATTTGGGTCTTTGCATATTTTGTCGCCATGTTCAAATAACGAGGAAAAGCAACAAAAATGAAAAGCAAGGCACAAATTTCAGATAGTTTTTGGCACGCCAGCCCCAAGAACGCCCACTTTCTGTGTGTGTATGTGTGTGTGTGCAGGGAAGGGGGAAAATGGAGGGGAAAATGCCTTCAAAAATGAAATTGAAACTGAAACGAGTTTCCAGACGTACATAGTCTTTGGCTCAGCTTCGTGCCGTGGCAAATCAATCAATTTGTGGCATATTTTTACAGCCCGTGTTGCCTGTTGTCTGTTGTTGTTGTTGTTGTTGCTGCGGATAATCGTTGCGCTTCATCAAGCCACAAACATGAAACATGAACATCATCAACGCCATTTCAACGCGCGCCTTGCCGCAGAGTTATAAACCCAATTTCGGGCTCCTCCAGCGAGGCTGCTGCAGCACATCCAGGCGCGCCGCGTTGTTGCACAAGGACAAGATGTGGCATAAAAAAGCATATAAAATGCTTAAGTACACGCTCGCCTGGTGGTAATCACAGCAGATACATCTTAAGCAGGCAGCAGCAGCCGCAGTAACTTGCAGCAGCAACAGCAACTCATGTTGCTGGCGGGCGCAGCACAACGGCAACAATGTTTCTCGCTGCCAATGTATGTGTGTCGCGCGCTTTTAAGCACGAAGCGCTTGCAGCGCTTAAGCATAATGCTGTTGCTGTTGCAAGTTGCTGTGGCTGTGGCTGTTGCTGTTGCTGTTGCTGTGGCTGTTTCTGCGTGGCAAGTTGCTGCGGCTGTTGCTGTTGCTCGGGCTGCGTTGCAAGTTGCTGCCGCGCTGATGATGCCCCGCTGTTTGACCTTATGACTAGAAAGACCCACAGTTTGACTTTGAAGCAGCTGCAGCAGCAGCAGCAGCAACACTTGTTGCAGGCACACAAAAGCCAAGAAAAGAGATTTATAATTTATAATTCCAAAAGTCATATCTTTTATATAAATTATTTATGAAATGTTTAAAGTTACAAACATTTTCTTAAGGAAAATCTGAATTTCGAAATCTAAATATATAATATATAAAATAAAATTAATAACAATAATCAAAATATATATAAATTTAAAAAAAAACGGACACTTACGGACCAAAACTTTGTCAGAAGGTAAACCTAAAGCACTAATTGCCCCAGAACATCGGCATGAAAGTGGAGTGGGCGATGCAGTGGCAATTGCATGGCAACTTACACGCAACAGCAGCAGCAGCAGCAGCAGCAACAGCAACTCGCAACTGGCAACGTTCAAAGCACATCAGCAAACAAGAGATACTTTTACTAGCTATGAATAATGAGGCGGAATGCGCAAATGCGGCAGCCGAAAAGTGTTTTGCATGCATTTGTCAATTTAGCATGCCATCAAACATCCTTTCAATTCCTTTTGACAACAGCCGACATTCGGGGGCGGGGCTTGCCCCTTCCCCGCCCTGGTGGTCATGCCACGCTGACTTCGACGCGCCAGAGTGCCAAGCAGCCCAGCAGCCGAGCAGCCGAGCTGCCGAGCTGCCAAGAATCCCGGGGAGAAGGAAGCCCCACCCGGGGAAGACTCACTTGTCAACGCGACTGACTAACGAGTGCATCATTAAACGATTTTAACGACTTCATTTAATGTTTAACACAATATTTACAGCTGGCCGTGCGGCAGAGATTTCCTCAGATTTTCCATATACAACGAGACAGAGAGTGTGCGGGTGGTGACAGACGAGCTGAAAAGGCCCAAAAAGAGTGGCAGACATCAAAGAAATGAGAGGAATAACCCATACCCTGGACTGTCAAACAATATAACGAGATAATACATTTTTCAAAACGGGATATATAAAATTATAGTAAATAGAAGAAAAGGATTCTTCTAAATAAAAACTCTGCTTTAAGGGACAAACCAACGAGTAGCGAGTAAATCTTAAATTGCAGGGCTCGGCTTTATGGGATATTTTCTTGCCATTGATATATATAAACAAAGCATGAAAGTGCTACTTTTAAATAAAATTTAATCTTGTTATCTTGAAAAGATCAATAATAAGCAACGAGTAAGCACAGCGAGTAAATCGCAAGGTACAGGGTAACGCTAGGCTCCATATGATCCTACTTACCCCCCAATTTCTATGCAATGAAAACCAATAACCTAGCGCCCCCCCATCCCTTGCCTCGTAAATCACCCAAGCCATGGCATAAATCAGGCGAAAGCGGGAAATCAGCTGACCCAGCAAACGTTCGCTTTTGACACTCGCTGAGATATATTCGCTGGCGAGTGCTAAAACTAACGGCAATTAAACATGCCGAGAAGTTGGAGCGTTTTACGGCTCGGCGGCGCTCGTTTCCTGTCATTCGACAGGAAAGAAACAAAAAAAAAAACAAAAACACAAAAAGCAGAAGAGATCCCAAAGATCTCTCTCGTCCCGGGGTGGATGTCAGTTGGGCACACTTCAGCACTTGCAAGAAATATGACCACATAAAAAGTTGTGAAATGCACAGCAAACACAGAGGGTACGCTCCATGAGGTGCCTACATACTATATATGTGTAATATGTCTAAGGAGAGGATAAGTCCCCCTGGAATTTCGGTCCTAAGCCGCCTAAGCAAATAAACCAAAGACACTGTCCAAAAACTGGCAAAACTGACAGACTGAAAACCAAGGCGAGGCGCTTGAGCGGGCCAAAGCACTAAATAGCCGTAACGAAAACAAACTGCAACCCATGGATAACATATAGCGACGGGTATACTATATATATATTTCTGCATATATCCGACCCGTCATCATCGTCATCATCAGCCACACATTGTATGCGCCGTTGTTCATGTTAACGTCGCCCGTTTGTGCCTTGTTAAGTTGCTCTTGAGCCGAAAATCTCCTCACAAATCTGCGCCCTTCTTTCTCTATAATTTCGTGTGTGTGCCGGAATTATCTCCGCTTTAGTTTCCTTTCTTTGTCCTCCTTTCATCTCCCCCTCTTTCTATTCTTTCCCTCCATTCTCTTTCTTTTTTTTG
>JAEIHY010009433.1:0-26121 GCA_018904565.1 Drosophila tsacasi | reverse complement strand
ATTACCTGTCGAATGCAATAACAAATTTTACTATACGTTGTCATCAAAAAGTTGATTTTTCCAATGTATCTCTATCTTTCCGGCCATTGTGCGGCGTATGAGCAATGCGGAGCGGCAAATACATTTATTGGCCGCCAGAACTGATTTTTAAACAAAACCCCTTGCCTCAGACGAAACCGCAGTCGACAACCGAATGGGAAGTAGATATATCCATTCCAGTTAAAGCCCAACTGCCTGTGGGGAGTCGGGGCGGGCCACAACTTCTCAAATGAAAGTTTTGCTTTCAAACTAAACGGTTTTGGCAAAAAGTGATTAAACATGAAAAGTGAACTTGTGAATGCAAAAAGTTTGGTTGTGCTTGAACTTAGGTTCGCTCTCAGTTGTATTAAGGCCTTATTTGTTAAACTCGTTAACAATCGCCCCTAATTTAGTCATATTTCAGCAGGACATCGAACGGGTCTCCGCCCGCAAACCTAATTACGCAAGCCTCAAACAGAGCCAGCCGCAGGAGCAGGCGGGAAAAGGTCGAGTATCTGAGAGCAAATTTAAAGCTGCAAAGTACGGGTACAAAGCAAAATACCCGCATCAAAGGCAACACGAAAGTGTTATTCAGGCGTTGCCCAAAAGCCGATTAAATGAAGGCCTGGTGGTGTGGTGGACTGCTGACGGTGAGGCGAAACAGCCCAGCCCGGCGCTTGATAGGTGTCAAGTTTGATTACAATTATGAGACGGCACTTTCCGCTTGCCGCCGTCATTCCTGGTAGCTTAAGTTAATGGGGAAAGTGGAGAAAGTGCGCCGCAACTTGTCCTGCGTTAGCTAAACTTGATCTCTGGGCTCCAACCTTTAATTTGTCACCCAATTTATTGATTCGGCGGGGTCTACTTTGTATGGCATGAATTATTTAAGTTGGGTTGGGTTCCTTGTAGAAAGAGAGAGGCACTCCTTTGAAGGCAGCACATGAATATGGTGGAAAAAAGATGTGGGTCCCTTGGCCATAAAAGGGTGGCGTGGGCGGCCGATGTGTACGGCCTAAGTGGGAATACATGTTGTTTCGTAATTAAGCCTAATTTGCCATGATGATTTAAACTGCGTAGCGAGGCAGAAAAGGTGAAAATGGTGCGGAAAACGCACATCACAATGAGCACACAATGCTGGCACAAGCAGTCGAGATAAAAATGGCAACATGGAATAGACGTAGTCAGGGTCAGGTCCCAAATTGCCTGTCCCTGGCAGGCTAAATGAGCCTCAGCCCCAGCCTTAGCAACATCCTCAACCTCAGTCTCTGCCTTATACTCATGCTCATCCTCGGGCACAGACAGAGACTGACACTGCGACTGAGCCTGCGACTGAGACGCAAATGTCAGGTGTGTGTTTCCAAGGCAAAGGTAATATGGCAATGGCATTGGCAGAGACTCTTCTTGGTTCTGCGCCTTGACATTGAACGTCCTGGGGTTAGGCCGCACACCATTGTCACCTCGCCGCCTTTCCACTCGTTGGAGGAGTGTTTTATGTCGGGTTCTTTAAATGCCACCGCGTTGAGCTTATGAATTTGCGGCTGAAACACGTACGTACCTGCCAGGCCTACTCTCTCGGCCCCCGTGGCCTCATATCTCATGTGGAGGCAGCGCTCAATTCATAAATTTGACAAATTATATGGCCGCACATAAAGTAAATGGCAATGGCACCCCGAAAGCAGGCAGCCATATTTTTATGCTCGCCCTTTATTAACATTTCTAATGTAATTACGCACGTATCTAGCATTTAACTCGAATCAACCAGGCATGGCCCGAGAATCGTGAATCCTGAATGGCGAATGATGGTGTCTAAATGCTCGGGAGCCGGACAAGATGAGTTCTGTGCGCTTGACACGCAAAAATGATGGAGAATATGATAAATGATGACAAATTAATGGCCGCAAAAACGAGGTGACCGGCTCGTAAAGCCCTGAGCGGTCAAGTCGCACAAAGCCGCTCGCTCGGAAGGTGCAAAAAGCGGGGACTACGAGCCAAAGCCATGTCCTTGACAACCACAACATCCGCGATTCGTGGACAATGTGGCAGTACACAGCTCAGGCGATTGCACAGAAACAAAAGCGGGCAAAAAACCGGAATGATTGTGGCCCAAGTTGTGTTTGCCTTTGACCTGGGTTACTGGCTTAAACAAATTTAAAATTTTTACAAACCAGTTTTTTAGGCCAACCGCAATGTATATTTTTCAATATTTAATGGCCTGAAATTTATGCAAACAATTTATATATTTTAATAAATAATTTTGTTGATGTTCGTGCGTATTTTTGTGGAATATTTAAAAAAGATATCAATTCCTTTGCGCGTTGAAAAAAACTTTATTGTTGACCTCGGCATGCCAGATTGTTAGGCAATTCATTTTTTCAAGTACACCCTCAATCTATATAGTTAAATTGATTTTATAGTAAAATATTTTAAATGTAACATATTTTATAGGGCTACTACCAGGAGGAGAAACATCGATGTATGTTGAGAGCGATTTTTCTTAGTTAAAAAGAAAATAAATAATATAATCAATGAAATGAGACAATGTTTTAAAAACATTGGTTATTATAGCCTTGCAGGGTATTATTAATTTAGTCAAAAGCTTGAATACAAAATCTGAAGAAGTCCGACTCTATTAATATAAACAAACAAGTTTATTTAGCCATGGCCGGCTTAAAGCTTTTAAAAACTAGCGCAGAAAAGTTTTCAGAAATGAAATTAATGCATTTTTGGCAAAGTTTTGAACGATTTTAAAAATAAATTGCAAATTGCAAGAGTATACAAATTTCGGGTTCTCAACGTTAGCTATTTTTTTTTTTTTTTTAATGAATAAATTGATTATAGATGGATAAAAGTAGATATTTTATGGTCCATTTAAGAACATCTATAGCCCGCAAAAACATCAATCTAAACCGCACTTTGATTTCTTCTTGAAAGGTTCTTCTAAAAATTTAAATTCATTTAATTCCCATTTTAAACCTTTGCTCAATTCAAATTAATTAATTTGGTTCATATTACCAGCGTCTTGGGCATGTTTATAAATTTATGATGCGTAAAGACGTGATAATCACTTAGCACCTAATCCCTAAGGCTTCGGGAAAGTGTAATAAAGCCAAAATGTGTGTTGTGTGTACAACGAAATCGAAACCCTGGCTGGAAAGGGGAACCCCGCAGATTCAAAGAGACAAATTAATGGAGCGACGACGGCGACCAATGTCAATGTAGACACATGAACACACAACCATGCACGGATGGGAAGGAAGGATGTAGGTGGGACTGCCGGGACTCACCGCAATTTCCGGTGCCGCATGACTGACACAATCACCAGCATGTTGCCCAGGATGGCG
Source organism: Drosophila tsacasi (assembly GCA_018904565.1). Lineage (NCBI taxonomy): Eukaryota > Metazoa > Arthropoda > Insecta > Diptera > Drosophilidae > Drosophila > Drosophila tsacasi. The sequence continues at coordinate 22,762 of JAEIHY010009433.1, read as the reverse complement.
GCCAGTATGATGAAACCAATAACGAAGCACTTGACGAAGACTAATGTCAGATGTGTGCTGCCGTCAGCGTCGTCCGAGGAGGCGTCGCCGGCGTCCATGTCCTGTGCCTGACCAGCCACGACGTCTTCGACGGTCACAGCGATGCTGCTGCCGCTGCCCCCCGCGCTGCCCAGGCCGCCCTCGTCTATGAGGCCCTCGGCAATGAATTTCAAATATCGGGCATGTGACGCCGAATCCTCCAGCACGGGCAGGCGCTGCCTCTCCGGGGGCTGCAAGTGGAGCTGGAGACGTGGCTCCTTTGTATCGCCGGCGCCCTCGAGCATCGTCCTAGCCGTGGTGGAGGACATGGCCTGAAGTCTCTGTAGTAGCGTCATGGTAATGACCACAATCGGTGCAGCCGGGTGTGTGCTTAGTTGTCGATCCGGTCAACTGCTGCTCTAATGCCAAGAAAAAGGATACTCAACGGGGAAAACATGTTGTCTGACATTTGTTCTCGGAGAACTCGTTCTCTGATGACCGTTATTATTGCCCAATCGTTTGCCAAGACCTGCAATTGAAAAAGATAAACGATTTATTATATTTTCTCTAGGATTTGTTTTCTCGTATTATTTGTTCTCCATTGAGATGAGCAACATTGATTCGATGGCCAGTTTGTGTAGAATATGCTTTAACCATACTTTGCCAAGTAGATTTTCCCAACATTTTTATTCACCTTGCAGTTTAGGAATTTCTAATTTTAAATACTATAAGATATCTTAGGTGATTATCTGAATTTAATATTTTATCACTACGCAAAGAGATTTCATTATCAATTAAGATACCACAAATCTCGTTGGTAATTTAAAGCTATTTAAGAACATTTATAGTTCTAAGCTGCCATAATGTCTAATCCCTCCATTGCTTACAGAACAGTTATACCAATAATTTAAAGTGCCTAGAGATATCTCTTTAATCCTGCAGAGCATCCCAACTTCTTTAAGTCCACGCTCATCTATTGACTTCTACTTGAGAATCCGTAGCCGCGTTCAGGATTCGATTTCCATTTACATTTGTATCAATTTGGCATTTGTTGTGGCAGCTAAATGAACCGCAACGTGCTGGCTATTTGTCTTCCAACTGCCCCCCAGTTCCTCAGCGTTCCTAGCTCCACAAAATCCACCGATTCCTTCGATTCCGCGATTCGTGAAGCATGCAAATCTCGGTGGCGGAAGAATAAGCAGAATCAGAGCCGAGAGTTAAGCCCATAAACACCTTGCGTCTTTGATGGCATTGTGTGTGTATGTATGGTATATAAATTTCGTTAGCCGCAGGCTCAGCCAGACAATGAAATTGAAACCAGGCTTTGGCGGACGGCGGACTACGGAGAGTAGTGCCTGAAACGTAATCCCACTCAATTGGTTTAATTTACCATAAACAGCTTCGATGTCGTGAGGGGAAAATTTCCGTTCTGGGCCCTGAAAATTCGCTTCCTTCCTGGCCCAGGAAGGCAGCAGCTGGTGGTGGAAGGGCCGCTGCCAGCTGCTGCTCGCCATATTTCAGCATCAGCGCGACAGAGGCTTATCATTAGCAAATGTCAATTTTCAAATTATGTACATTTATTTTGCAATTTGCTTGCCTCGTAATCGATGCCAGTCCCGCCTGCTGCCGCACAAGTTTCGCCTTATTTCGGCAAATACTTGAGTGCCCGCGCCGGGAGCTATACTTTTCCATTTGGATGGGGACACTTGGAGGCGGAGCAGTACTTCCTCGCTCCTCGGCAAAAGTAGGCAAACATTCGTATGAACGTGTAATTCCCATGTTGGGCAAACTAAGCAAACTCCGGCTAACAAATACGAATGTCAGCAACGGAATTGTGTTTATTTGCGTGCGCTATGTGTGCCCTGGGTCTCCATATCAACAGTCTCCTCGCCGCACCTTCAGGGAAATGAGTTTTATGTGGTTGGCTCCCGTGTGCGGCTGACACTCGCCAACAAAGCGACCGCGACTGAAGTGAACTTTAAATCAATAAAGAACAACAAATTGAAAAGCCTCGGAGGTGGCCGCCCGCGCCTTTCGCTTTTCGAATTTCCGACCAGAGAGATACCATATACACGCCGAGTGCTTTTGTCAAACGCATTGACAATGCGCCATAACAATAACGACGGGCGTTCGACGGAAGACGGAATCCCGGACCAGGTCCCGGACCCTCACGGGATCCCAGTTCCGGTTTCAGCCTTTGTCTGGCCACGAGTCGGAGGAATGGCGCTGACTGACGACAATACATCACTCACAGCAGGTGTGTATCAACGGTTATTCTTTAATACATATATTTTTAGGGTAAGCGAAGCATCTTTACCTTTTCCTCGCCCGAGATTTGGCTTTGGGACTCGCGTTTCTTTCTCGTTTGACCTTTCAAAGTTAGCGGAGCATACAGTGGATGCAAATGCTGAGAAGGTGATTAAAACGAGGAGCCAAAGGAGCCGGGCTGGAGCCAGAAGTATATACAACTCGAGAGCTGAAAGAGATATCAATTCAATTGAAGTTTAAATCAATCAGGGCCATCAATGCGCACATCAAATGAAATCAGTGGCATGTTTTTGGCCAAATAATATTTCACTGCTCGTACTCTGGCTGGGCTAGGTCACGGGTCGACGGCTGTGGGTCGTGGGTGCTCGGGTCCTTGGCTCGGGTGGGTCGTTGCCAGGACATGCTCCACACTCCAATCGTATTGTGTGAATGGATGTGATTTATTTCAGTCCGACACGGCCATTGTGGCGGTGCACCCAAGAGCTGGGAGCTGGGAGCGACTTTGGCTTGTTAGTTATTTATTCTTACTTATTCTTTGCTTATTTGAATTTGCCTCTGTTTATTTACAGCTGAGCGCACTGGGCCAGGCCACAAGCGTTGATGTTTGCTCTTCCCAGCCCAGGCAAAGTCAAGAAAAAAAATTAATTTGGAATCTTTCTTGTGCTTGGATTTGGTTTTGGATTGGGCTTGGGTTCGGTTCAGCTGGGGTTACGGCTTGGGTCGTCTGCGGCTCCCAACCAGATTGATGGTCAGCGCTTTAATTACTTTTCGAAGAGCGCTTTAGCCCGTCTTTCTTGGCTCTTAATTAATTTTTAATTTATGCAAAGAACGGAAGAATCCTCTCGCTCATTCCCTTATCCCTTTTCGCTAATCGATTTGGACAAACATCCGAAAATGCCACTTAAGCACACGCAGCGTCTTCTAATTGAGTGACCCAATCGAGTCGCAGTCATTTATCACTGGGCGGAATTACGAGCAGGACAGGCAAACTCATAAATATGACCCTCGAAAAGCGATTTAATTGAGTGCTAAGAGCCCCTAGAGCCCCGACAGCCTCGAGACAAAGGCGCTGGACAGTGCCTGGTGGCAAGGATGTGAAATGGGGCTGAAACGCTTGTCACCCGACGAGCAGATCGAACCCAATCGGAGACGGAAATCGAATCGAATGGCAGCGAATCGAAACTAATTGGACGCCTGGCAGTATGCAAAGATAAATTGTTAGCGGTCAGCCGCCAAGAGGGAAAGCAAGTTAAGTTTGTTTCGTTTATGTCGACCATTTGCCAAATCAAACAGCAAAAGAAGGAAAAAAACTGAAGAAAAATGGTGGAGAAAAACAAAAGTATATATAGCATAAAACACCACGTGGGTGGGAGCTGGCGGTCGAGGCAATCAGGCTGGCGGGCCGGAAGTGAAAGTTCAATTATTCATCTGCCATGTCCTCAGCCCGCCCCACCACCCCTCGCCTTGATTATACCCCGAACAGAGGCATAGAAACACAGACACAGACGCATATTCATATGCTGGCCATCAGCGGACTTGGCCTTGTTCGCATTTACATTTTAAATTGCAGTATTACGAGCTCTATTTGCATTGCTCCTGGCCCGAACAACGCGCTGCCCATTTTCGAGCAGCATTCTTTGTACATTTACACTCACAAGCGCACAACTTAGCTGGAAATAGATGAGCATTTTAGTTGGCATTTTTCAGGTCTGCATTTCTGAGGCCCGACAGCAAGCAGCGTTGACAACGACAGCTGCTCTTGCGGCTCCTGTGGCTCCTGTGGCTCCTGCGGCCTCTCTCGCCAGCCGGATCCTGGGATGAATAATGAACTGCATAATTTGAGCAGCATTTGGAAAATATTTATAAAATAAACATAGGCAGCCATGCAGAAAATACTCCTACACACAAATTACAATTGCAAATATAAGTTTGGATAAAAAATGCCATTGATACCCATTTATGGAAAAAGCAAATACAGCATTAATTAGTTTATCAATTATTTAGGAAAGGTGAACTCGACTGCGAGGCAACACACTAATCAGGACAAGAACCAAAATTAAATTGATTTTCAGAATTGTAATCAAAGAGTAAATTCCTTTGCAAATCACATCGAATTGCCAGAAAGTTATTATTAATAAAGCCAATGAAAATTAAACAAGAAAATTAAGCTCAAATATAGTTCGTTCCTAGTAATGTTAAGCCACTTTCCCAGGCTCTTTCTGCTGCAGGGCTGCTAATTAAATTGCATTCTTTTCCACTGGAAATCGGGTCCGACATTAAGGCTGTTAAGAAGGGGTGGTTCTGGCTGAGAGAACCTTGCACTCGCACAATCGCCAGCTGGTGCCAGCATGGCCATAAAAGTGGCGGTTGTGCAATTTTTAATTAATTTCGCTGGCTGCGGAAACGGTCGCGGCTGTTGATACCGCTCTCAGCACGGCCTCACATGTGCAGGGTTTTATCTTACGTCTCGCCAATATTTTCCTTGCACGAGCGCTCTTTTTGCCATTTGCCATTTGCATGGCAGACTCCGAGGCACCCTACCCGCATCCATCCCTCACAGCCCTCGAAACTGTTGAATATTTCAGGATATTTACACGTCGAGCGCCGGATCCAGGCGATCCATGATGCATGTCGCTTCGCTTCCGGCTGTTGTTTATATCATTTATACGGTTACTGGCCAAAAGCCAAAAAGTGTGAAAATTGTTTGCCCACATGCTCCCCGTCATAGTTGGAGCCTGTGGTCCCTTTGACCGCTGCCCTGCCACTTGTTAGCTCAGACCCTGCCGCATTTTCACACGCAGCAAGCTTTATTAAAATAAATTTACAAATGACTTAAAGTACGAATACATGCGAACGGATAAAGCACATAGTATAATTCTCCGGACTTTCTTGATGACAGAAAAAATAACGACTAAAACGTGCTAGCGACGCTTTAATTGACATACAGGCTGCTCGCTCAAATATTTAGCATATTCTGTTGACACATTACAACGAGTGGCGCCCGAGCAGGGACGTTACAGTTGGTACCGATTGCTAAAGTGGTTCCGTGAAGTTGTGGTGAAATTTAATGAGAATTAATCAATGTATCTTTATCAATAGTATATTAAATACAAAGACCACCTTTAGGTCATTATAAAAAGTAAACGATGATTGCCTTCACGACAGAAGTGCGATGCAGTTTTGTCAAAATCAATCTGCTAGTGCGCAAATCCCCTTAATGTGTCTTCTGCTGCACTAAGATGCGATACCTGAAACTAATTCCACCTCACATACACCCTGTTCAGGACTTAATCCCGGGGTAGCAAATTGCTAAAAGCTACGCACGACTGCCCATCCACTAGGAACATATGCACGGTTATCTGCGAGCCTGCGGGTGCGTGTGCCATTGCGCTTGTGTGTTTGCATGTGGCTGCGACTGTGTATTTGAGTATGCTTAGGTGCCAGCAACAACAACAACAGGAACAACAAGTGCCCGGACATTCGGATGGTGAACAGTGCGCAGGTGGCAGCTCTCCAGCCGCACTGCGCCTGCCTTCCGCATGATTTTGCATTTCAAATTATTTCCGAGTGCACTGGAGGTGGGCGTCAGGTGGAGAGACAGAGCGGGGGAGTGTGTAGGAGCACGTGCAGTCATGTAACATAGGCAGACACACATACTTCAAAAGCCGCTGGCTTTTGAGGCAAAGCGATGGAGGCAGAGGGGCTACACGCTGAGAACATTTTTCAAAATGCCAGGCTAACAATAGAAAAGATGCATCCTTATCAAGGACACAAGCACACACTCGCCCAACTGCTTGGAACTGCTGAAAGCAAAAAACATCATAGAGAGACCCATTGTTGTTGTGGCTGCTGCTGCTACCGCTGCTTGTGGCATGGCAGAAAGTAAAAAGAAAAGTAGAAAAATGTCAGAGGAAAAAGGGGGCAACAGAAAGAGCTGGCAAAAAGTAAAAACACAGGAAAGTATTTTGCTCAATTGTTGTTACTTTTAGTGCCGATTGTTTCAGTGTGCTCGTGAGCCAGGTAAGGACACAGACAGGGAATCGAGGCAGGTGGGCCGGGAGGCAACCTGCTCTTGGCACGAGTGCTTGTTTGGTTTTGGTTTTGTCTGCTTTCCGTGGCTCTAAACGGACTGCCAGCTGAGCAACCTGCAGCCCGAACCAGGACCTTGAGCGATTAGAGGTTCTTCTTGCGCCGGAAAATAGCAAACTTTGCCAGACATACGGCGGCAGCCGGAGAGGAAGCCAGTCGGTGGCAGCTTCATTAGCGTTAATTAATTGCATGGCCCCGAGAAGTCCACGACGATTCAAAATTTCCCCAGACGACATTGACAAACGGAGGCAAAATGGCTAAAGACTATTTGGGCAATGGCTAAGAAAACTTGGTCCAAGTGGCCGCTGCTTTTGGTTCTGCTGCTGCTGCAATGCCCAAACAATTAGCATGAAATCACGTACGTGGCACGGCTAGGATCTCCGACTCCGAAGCGAAACAAGTCGAGCCAAGTCGAGTCACTCACCTAAGTCGATAGTCAATGGGGATGGCTTTGGCTTTGACTTTGGCTCTGGCCTTTTCATGCCAAGTGTGCGACCTTCGCTGGCGATTGAATTTGACATTGTGCTCGGCAGCAGCGCCCAGGTCCCCGGAGTTTTGCCTCATCCCGCTTCCTTGGCCACCCCTCCCATCCGCCATGAAAGTCAATTGCCATTTGCATTTATACCCCTGTGAGTGAGTGACTCTGCCTATGTCCTCGTCTCTCAACGGAACTGGGCCCAAAAATGGAGACTACACAGAAGGAATGAGATCACAAAGTCACCAAGATGATCCTTTGAAAGGATCAAGCAGCTAGCGGTAGATAAAATAATACTACTTCTAAGTAAAAAAATCATTTCAAGATAAACAAAAACAAAAATTCCAAAATACTCTACTATTTCTCGACGTGTACGATTGAATGTGTGCGGGGCACGCAAGTGAATCGAATGTCTCTCCTTTGTTCTGCTCTTGGGCTCCGACTTTTTATGGGACACCGGAGCACACTCGAGTGTATAAAAGTGAGCACATTTTTATGGCATTTCGCTGGCTAATATGCCAGCAATTTTCTACCTATTTTATTTACTCCGGCACACATCCCCAGATTCAAGGATGCGTAAACATCTGACTGGGAGATATCTGCCCCTCGCCGATTTGGGCCAACTTTCTACAGCCATTAGCAACAATTACATACTTTTCACAAATTGAGTTTCGGATTTGAGAGTTTTTGGCAAAGGAAGGACCAGGGCATAAACATAAAACGTAATGGAATTTCAATAAATGTACAAGTTTTCAGAAAATTAAAATGTAAATTAGGGAGCGGGCCACTCGCTCTGCTCCGTGTCAGCACTCCTCCATCTTAAATTTCAATTATTAATTTTAAATAGGAAGACGGGGTCAGCCTTTAACTGAAGCCAGTCAATTTCAGCTTCTCTTTTTTCCAAACAGACAGTTTCAAGTGGCACGTGCTGAGAGGTCTGGCCACGCATTCGGGCCATAAATAAACATTTAATAAGCCAGCAAGAGTTCAGTTTCCGAGAATACATATTGAAATGTAATCGGGAACATATTAAATGATAAAGGGTGCCCACAGCTCGTGTGATTTTAAAGCAAAAACACATAAGAAAATAGCTTTTCCTATTTAATGACTTGTTATTTGCCAGTAAATTCAAACTGCAAACAAAGTCGGAACAAAGTAAAAACTTGTTAAAATGCAATTGCATTTCAATAAATGATTTATCAGGCAAAGAGCTCTGTCGCTGTGCAAGTGTTAGCCGACAAAATGCAATGAATTATTGCTGCGAAAAGTTTACACAATGCCAACTCGATTCTGGATTCAATCAACCCGCTGCTGCCACACAGTCTAATTTCGTTTTTATTCCGTAGCACACTCTCACACAGCTTTTGACAAATCGCATCGGGAGTGGAGGGAGTCCTTTTTTGTTCGATTCCGATATCCTTTTCACGGTCACGCTGAAATATTAAGCGGACAAATATGAAATCCCATATTGATGTCCTCTCGCAGTCGGAGGACAATTTAACTTTTATTGCTGCAGCATATATAATGCGATTTGGAAATGGAAACCGATTGCCAGCAAAGGTCATCCCCATTTCGGATTCCCCAGCTCTATCTGCCAGATTGCTTGGGGCAGCTCTCAGACATGGCCAGAATGGCAGTTAAGTGGGGAAAATCTGGAGGAGAGACCAGCTTTTCTTTCTGCTCCTCTGCTGACAGACAGCGGCGGCAATGTGCACACGAAAAATCACAAAAAATTCAAGCTGACAAGAAACAATACGGACGAGACTGGCAACAACTTCTGCCTCAGCATCCGGCGCAGTGAGGATAAATATAGATATGGATACATCCCAGCAGGCTTATGGCCTGTCCTTTGTCTGCTTTACGATTTGCGGACGATTTCCTTGAGCCCAACAGGAAGGAAATTTAAAGTTTCACTACCGAACCGAACCGAACCGTACCGAACACCATAAATGTGCTCTATAAAGGTCAAAAGGCGGGAGTTTGATGATCCGAGGACTGTCCATAAAGCGGGCCATGCAACTAAAGTGATTGAATTAATATTAGGGGGAGGGATATTGCAGCGGCGGCGGCAGCCGAGGAGGAGGTGTCCGAAGACAAAGGACAATCTCCTGTTGGCAGGCCACGCACGCAGCATACACAAGTATACGAGGCCATATAACCGGCGATATGTGAGCTTGGCCACGCATCATAACATGTCCATATACCCCACAGAGCACCGAGCACTGAACATCGAATGTCGAACGCCATTAAAGTCCAATGCTCTACGGGGAATTTTCAAGGCGAACACGCCTGCCTGAAGGTGGCTAAGCATCCGCCCTTATTGCTATTGTGTGTTTTTGGGTTTTAGCAAAATACAAAATCACATAATGACAAGGACAGCGCCATGAAAACAACAAGAGCGCTGCCGAAATCAAAGTGTAAAATGTTGAAAATCGAATTTGGTCCTAGCAATAAAAGGAAAGAAAAATAAAACAAGAAAAATATAAAAGGGAGGCGGCGGAAACGGAAGTGCGGGTTGGATGGCGAACGAAGAGGCGAACGGTGGGAAATGGCGAGGTGACTGTCAGACATGCCATTATTTGTTGATGTATTAAAGCTTTTATTTACATGCAGGTGAGCGCCATTTGTTTATATTTGTATTTGTATTCAATCAGCGTCAACAAGAGCCAAACAAAAAGAGAGAAAAGAATCGAAAAATCACATGAAAAGTGAAGGCAAATCAAATAAAATCAAATCACTGCTTTGCCGCCTCGCTGCCTCGCGCGTGTGTGTCAATTTTTTTCGTAGGATTCCCGCAGTAGCAAGAAAATGTCAGAGCCCAAGTGGTAAACACTCTGGGGCATCTTCAATGGCTTTTTGGGGCGGCTAATGGCTGCAATTTCGCGCTGTCTGTTCATTATCATTCCTGCGATAATGTACTCGGCGCTCTGATGCCGATGATTATGTTGACTGACATGCCCCGGCCCTGAGAGCTGGGGAAACTAGCTGCCCGGATAGATAATAATATGTCTAGGCCAACGCCAAATGGGTTGCACATGGCCTACTTGCCGCTGGATGTCCTTCAACGGTGCTTGCTGGGGCTGGGGTGGGGTTGCGAGGTGGGAAGTGGTTGTGGCTGGTAACTGGTAACTGGTAACGCCATTCCATGTTCCATCAGGCAGCGCAGTAATGAAGCTATAATTAGATAAGCGCAGTGCCGCAGCGAACTACTCGGAAAGCCCACGAGTAGGAGGAACAGCAGGAGCAGCAGCGGGGGCAGGAACAGCCGGGTATCTGCTCCTGTGCCGTGTGTATCTCACACACACGCACACACTGGCAGCTGCCTCTGTATTTTTAGCCAGCGAAATGTAACAAACGTTTGACTAACCAAACTCCAGCTGACAGATGAGCAGGCCACCGGTTGGGGGCACCGGAGACGGAGACCCAGCGAGTGTGTTTATGAATGGGTGCTTCCTTTCCTCGGCACTCATCCATACAATGCCCTCGAAGAGGAGCAGTCCTGTCTATTTGCTGGAAGCTAGTTAGTTGGGCATACATTGTGAATGGGCATCCGTTGCGTATACGTAACGTGCCATGATTTTCGGCAAACGAATCGATTGAGTTATTCCGCTGGAATTGCGATTTGTGTTTCTCTAATCATGGATATAATTGAATCCGCAAATTGTCAGAATACCTACATGCCCATACAAGGTGTAATTATGTGGGTAAATGGAAAATTAGGGATATCATTGTTACCAAAATTAGACGCCTAAAGGTTGAAAGAGAGAATCCGATCCATGCGCTCACAGCTTTTATTAAAAATACATGGATTCCTACAAACACGGCAGTATTTTCTCTGACCTTTAGCCAATATGCGCAGCAAATTGTGTCAATTAAAATAAAACGAGGACTTGATTTGAAAAGTTATTTATTCAATTAAAACCTGTCTATACCACTGGCCACTGCTAAACTTTTCCAATTTCCCCTGATTCAGTTAGATAATTGGCACGTCATTCAATCAAATTACAGACAAAGCACCATTATTTCTATAGCATAAGCTTATTAATAACACACTCCAATTTACTTTCTGCCAGGTCATCAATCAAAACCCGCCCCTGGGCTTCGCCCAGCTGCAAGTCGTTGCAGTCGGGATTCCTCAAGGTCATAGTTGTATTTCTCAGCCATCAACCCGGCTATCCGCTTAGCCGACCTTTTCGAACTGGCCAATTAAGAGCCAAACAAAGTGCGGTTTTGGGCAATGAAAATCAAATCAGATCACGACGCAGATGAAGATGCTGGCAGCTCAACTTGAGAACTATTGCCCATTGAGCCATCAATCAAACAATCACTTAATGAACTACTTCAAAAGCAGACGATGGCTCATTCTCACTTTCACTTTCACCAGCCCCGCCTCCCCCGAAACAAAGGCACGAACAACAATCGCAGACAAACACGCCAATTTCCACTCACAGTTGTGTGTTTTCCCGTTTTTTGGGGCATTAATTGCCAGGCGCTGCTTTTGTGCCATCGATTGAAAAAGTTTCAGAAAGCCCCCCTCCCATCCTCATCTGCCTCCTTCGACACCCTAAGTACTTTGCCACAAAACTTTTGCAGCACATAACGCTTAAAATGCGTTTAATTGAGAGTCGTACTCGTAGAAGTCTGAGCGGGAGCTAGAAGGACACCAGTTCGTGTTGGGGAAAACCCCGAAAACTTTTCGTCCAACTATTCAAACAATTTTGGCCCAGCAAAATATTATTGCAAATAATTCGTTTAGACAGTTTACACATTGTTAAGCGATATCCGATCCGGGTCAAATTTGGCTCGGAGGTATTTTTCTAAAATTTCAATTGCTTTCCCTTGGCCCTTGCTCAGGCAGCTTAGGCAGCTCAGGTGGCCAGGCTAATCCGGAGGCGGCTGGAGGAGGGATGAAATTAATATTGAAATTGTGGCCACAAATTCCACTTGCAGTTTGCCCAAGTAAGTGTATCCGCCGAGAAGTTGCCTCCGCCTTGTATGTATTTCTGGTAGCCGACCGCAATTTGCCGAAAAACTTTTGAACTTTTTCGAAAAGTTTACTTTATCAACTTCTTGTTCATAGTTGGGTAAGACAAATCAAAAAAGCCCCGAAAATGGACGGCAGAGCTCGAAGAGGAGGAGGAGGAGCAGGTGAAGGTGGAGCTTTAGGAGGAAACCAAATTACTACCCTAATGCCCAACAAATCGATCCCCGGCTACGTGACAGTTGCCAGTTTAATTAAAATGAAATGCGCTAATGGAAATCCGAACCCACGCTGGCGCACACCGCCATGTGGGTGGGCGGTGTATATGGGTGAACCGCATTTCGTTATGATTAAACAGGCCCGCGACGAGTCCTGATGCGCGAATAAACAGCCCGAAATGTTGCTTCTGGGGAAAGCGAGTGAAGTGAAGACGGGCGAAAGCGAAAGCAAGATCCAACCCCGTGTGTGTGTGGAAAGCATTTTCCGTCGGTCATGTCTATATTTCGGTACGTGAAATATTAATAATTCCATTTTGCTCAAGGCAAAGGATAAGCTCGGCGCGGCCCAGACTTTATTTTTAGACACTCGAAACCAGAGCAAACGTGGGCAGGTGTGCCTGGAGGAGGACCAGGAGGGGCAGGTGGGCGCTGCCGAGGTGAGCACATACCGACAGTCCTGGCTCGAGGGCCACTTAAAGCATAGGAAAACTATTAAAATTTATGCGTGGCTAACAAGAAAACAACAAAGCTGTCGCGGCCATTACCGCACTTACACAGCCACACCAGACGCACAGCGGGGAAATCGGACGATGGAAAGGGAACCAGGGACATGTAAATGCTGACAAACAATAAAATGTGGCCAGCGAGGCAGCACGGACGGAGTAATCCCTCCTGCTGACAAGTGCCAGGACCTTGGGCGGAGTTCGCTGAACTGGCGAGCGGAGCATAAGAGCCTACATCATCGAAATCCTGGGGAGATCGGGGGAGACACCACGGGGACATCCAGCGCGAAATATGCCATATGTGGCGCTAAAATTCAAGCCCACATTTCAAGTGGTTGTGGTGTAGACTCCACGGCGTATACGCAATGCAATCTAATCTGGTCAACCAATGAAAATAGAATCAAACTTAGGAACAGTTAAATTATTAAGGAAAAGGAATATGCTGGAAATATTGGCCTTATTATTTTTAGAGCTTATGAAATTGGTTATATCACTTAGTAAATAGACTATTTGTTAAAATTCGTTCTAAATATACATATATTCTAAATATATATAAAAATATTCACTGTGATAAGTTTTAAGAAATATATTAAAGTTATGAAACAGCACCATAAATATCTTAACATCTAATGTGTATACAAATAAAAGAATACTTCGATTAAATTATGAAATATATAATCAGCTTTAAATCAAAGCCACGTATTTTTAGTTTGTTCACTGTATATTGCAATTAATTATTAAAAACTTTATATTATATTATTTATATTCCCTACTTCACATACTAAGGCCACTTTAATTAGTTAAATACAAATAACTTTCTATTAAAAAAGTAAATCTCTTTTCTGAACACGAAAGTTTGTTAATTGAGTCTAAAGAACAAGTTTTTAATTCACGTTCCTGCCAAGCTATCAGGACTTCCCTGACTTCCCTAGCGAACTAGTGGCCTCATTATGTATGTAAAACGAAGCACTTTCCGCGATCTTTAGAATTCAATAAAGCAACTATAAAATCGTTCGAAAATGTTGACAAGATGTTGACTTGCTCGGGTTTTCCCTCTTTCTTTTTTAAGCCGCCAGCCAAGGAGCTTACACAGATTTCTGTTTGGCGGAAAAACTTGGGCCCGCGATGGCCAACTTAACGCCTTCAAGTTGTAAAACACTTAGCGGTTATTTCGTGTTTTTCCTGCCTTCTGCGGGACTCCCCTTCAGGGAGTATATCAAGGATTGGGGAAGGACGTGGTGCCGGGCACACGCGAATAAAATCCGCGCCAGGCAAATTTTTGCTGTGTTGTAGATAATTTAGCGCAATTTACGTGCAAATTTGCTTACGTTACCCGCCAGTGGAGCAGTGGAGCAGAGGAACAGCGGCGCAGCGACGGGAGATAGCGCACAGGTGTGTGCCGAGCCTTTGGCCCAATGTGGCGGCTAGCAGGCTCCGAGAATGTCGAGGTCCCTTATTCAGGATGAGGATACCTAGGCACCGGAGCGCGAACACAACCGATAGCAGCAAAGGACAACGCACGACTGTTGCCGCCGACCAGGAGCCGATGTCCCAGCACCCGTATCCGAGGGCGGTTCCGAACCACTCTGCCGTCGTCTTCGGTGTCGTCGTCGGTTCCCGCGTCGTTTGGTTGAAAGTAAGCAGGAATATAAATATGAACGAGAAGGAATGGTAGCATGGCAGGACACGAATAGAAAATACCTGTTAATTTGAGGATTCGAGCTTCTATAGAAGAGATTCGGCACCATTTTTGAATTAAACTTATATTTATTAATAACTGTCTCCATAGCTGTCATTTTGTAAATACGAAATGGACTAAAAGTGCAGTAAATTTGTGGTACTTGGTATACATTACTATTTATAATTGTAATCTTCATTTATCCTTGGCAATTGAAGTATGAATTGAATATAAGTCGAACTTCCTGGCCCACTATCTGGAAGATGTGTTCCAGATCCTTCTGACTTTATTTAACTGCAGATTTTGATCGAGAATACATACCCTCGGCCTCCATGGGTATTTTGTATAAAAGAAGTAACCAAAATAGCAGCTGGGGCAGCGGAGTCGACTCCGACTCCGTCTCCGTCTCAAATAAATCGCTAGTAGATTATTCGTGCTGGCACCCAGTTGCTCCTCGCCTCACCGCCGCTGTCCACCGTCAACGTCAGCGCCACGCCACGCCACGTTTGTTTCCTTTACCAAAAGTTTTTTTGAGGCCCGCGCCTGTGTGTATGCTACGAAAAATTGACAGGCACAACGCAAAGAGGACATTTTTTCAGTGCTCTCATCTGGCTTTGGAGTCCTTGACTGCCCGCAGCCTTTGGATAAGTAATTTTCGCTGTTTCTATTTAATTTATGACTCGTGTTTCCGTCGCGTTTCATTATTTGCCTTTTATTAATTTGTTTATTTGTTTATCTCTGCAACGCCCAGCTCGGCGCGGAACTCGCTGTTCACTTCTTCTTCGCGTTAAAGCCGTGCCGGGCCACTAGGCCAGGGGACTCTGCCATCCCGATCCCATTCCGTGTAAACGCAGTGCCCCCGCTTTTTATGTACTTTTAATACACTCACATAACCTGGAGCGGGCTTAGGTTCAGATAGACAGCTCCATGCAACCCATACATGTGCCGTGTCCGTTGCCTTGGCTTACTGTTGCTTTGGATCTGCTCTGATCCCCTCGCTTCCCCCAGTTTTGTTCCGGCTGTGGGCGAAAGTTTCCCTGGACGCCTTTATCTCGGCGTAGGCGAAGCCGTCGACATTCTGCCATTTTCCGCCACTCGCCACCACTGTTGCATGCACAGCAGGCCGGGTCGTAAACATCTTCGTAGGAAGCAGTGCTGAAAAGTGTCTGTCTAGGAAGCTGTACTCAGACGACTGCCTGTGATTTGTACAAAGAATTCAGAAAACACTTTTTTAAGCCTTTTTGTTTGGTTTCTTATTCCAACTAAGATTTTATTGATTTTTAAAGGAACATTACTTTCGCGTGCAAATTATATTCCCTCACAAAATCCAGTAGGATGTACCTTGTACCATGAAAACGAAACTGAGAGTCCCCTTATCATCACTGGCTGTCTGAAGTTTAGCTCCTTTATCCCTCACCACTTTTATTATACTCTTCGGGCTGTGAGGTATTATAGGGATGTCAATGCAGAAGAGCTGGATTAATTAGAGCCCTAAAATTGTGGATCACGGTAAGCCAGTGGTCGAGGTACGAATGTATGAGGTCTTCCCTTGCCTTGCGTCACAACCTCTTTAAATGCCGATTCAAGTTGAAGTGTGTACCAACTTTGTCTTGGCCATAATGGCCTGATTTATGTACTTTTCATATATTTAACTTTTAATGAACTTAAGTTTATGCACTCTCTCACTTTCGTTCTGTAAGGGTCCGTAAGCAGTTGCGTCCTGTTCGCAGGGTTTTTAGAGGCCATTCGAGTTCCTAGCGCTTGTTGCGCACTTGAGGCATAACGCTCATACGCCTTGTTGCACAAGTCGCATAAAGATGATGGCATATTTTTCGGTTTAGTGCGAGCCACTTAATAGACCACAAAACGCAGCCAAAGCCTCGTAAAGCACACAAACACACACGAGCACAGCCAGCCAGCAAATGGCCACAAATGACACGTTTGGTGTTAAATGGAGGTCGTCCAGTTCGCATACCGAGTTGCCGCTGAATGTGTGTGTGAGCGAATGTGCGATTGTTGGGGCAGGCTGGCTGTGTGTGTGTCGCAGTTACAGCTAAATTGTTTGTACAACATGCATGTAGAACAAGCATAAATCCAACCGCAGCCACATCCTCATCCACATCCACATCGACCCACAAACACACAGCAACAAGGCGAGACAAACTGAGCCCTGCCGCCTGGCAATTAAAGCCGCTGAGCTTCGCTTCGGCTCACGCGCACACACACAGACACTTTTGGCGTGGCATTACAAGCACACACACGTGTACAGGTGGCTCCCATTGTGACGGCCCTCTTCATTCATTGTTTTATTTGTACTTTGGCCCTTAATCGTATTAACCATTGCGACAATAAATCAATTGGAATTGCTGCCAGCCATCTGGACACTTTCACGCTTCATTTGTACTGCTAAATCTCGATATATTGAGCACTTCAACAAATACCCACGACCCTTGATTAAGTAGGCAAGTGGTTGCTACAATAATACTAAAGGCGCTTAAGTACATCAACCGTAAACCCATTTAGAGAGCTAAACCTACTTTTAAAGTACCTCCCAGAGTAAAATTCACCTTGGAGATTTACAGGACTGTGTGTTTAAAAGTTAAGAGTCTTTTTTAAAATACATAATGAAAATACATAATTCAAATTAGCATAAAGAGATACTGGGCAGTGTTGATACTATAACAAATTTGTGTTATTTCTTATATGGGCTTTCAGATAATTGGTTTCTCACAGTAACAGAGTAATAGAGAACATTATAAGGTAAACACCATATGGAGTTTAAACTTGAAGCTTAGAAGAGTGTAGAGCTTTAGAAAAAAAAAACACCAATATATATTGATTTAGAGTTGATTTTTTAGTTGATTCTTTCCTTCAAAATTTAAATTCTTTCGCAGTTTTAAGATGGACAATGCTTCACTGTACTTAACTTTGGTTTGATCGCGACGCTTGTGTATCAAGACTTTAAGTCAACCAATAGCACTATCAGCGCGTGTGTTTATGTATGTGTATAGTGTCTTGCGGCTGTAGTGGCAAGTGTATGCGAGCTCCTGCTAATGAGCTGTAACCAAAGGCAACAGAAGCGACCACAAGGCCCAAAGAGCCAACAATACATTTGCAGCAAATTGAATTCAACAATAACTACAGACACGGCAGGCTTGGCACACATATACCAGCCTACATGCAGGAGAAAGCCCGCCGGCCGTCAATCACACACACACTAGGGAGAAGAAAGTAGAGGAGAAAGAAGGAAAAGCTCTGTCGTGAGCTGTCGCCATTGTGACTTTTATTGCAGGAGGCAGTTGCCGTTCCTGCTGCTGTTTCCACTGCAATTATCAGCTGTGGCTACAAATATGGGTGTACCTATGCCAAATAACAAACAAAGGCCCATACGTACAGACGAGTTTATAAGAATAATATCAATCTAGTGTTCTGGCTCCTCTAAAAGGAAAATTTGATTAATTTCCTTTTTTGTATTTTAATCATAGGTATATATAAGCGAACCTTCAATATCCAAGGAAATAAATGTGCCATATAAAAACCGCTTTATTGGACTGTTTTAAAATCCTTAAAAAAATATCTTATATGCTCTATTAATTTGAACACCCATTAACCCTATTATTCTGCCCACAGCTGTAACTACTCTCTGCACTAGGACAATTTGTCTTAGTTGCCACCAGAGCAGTACAGAGCAGAGGGGAAAGGAGCAGTTTCAGGCAACTTTAATTGCACGAACAAAAAAAAGAACAGCCAGAACAAAAACATTGCACGATGTGCCGGGAAAAGCAGCCCAAAAAGCCAAATTGGCTTTTGGCTAACACCGCGGAGGGACACAAAAAAGAAAGCTAAATGCAAAGACAAAAGCCAAACTTCTTTGGGCACTTGTTGGGAAGAAAGGAATTCCGATGATGACACTATTAATCAACTTCCGCACAGAAAATAAAACATGTAAATTAAAGTAATTATTAGGAACAACGTATTTAACTCAAATTAAGTTAATTATTGAATTATACAATATATTTAAAGTATAATGATATTACATTCTTAAAATTCTCCAAATACTTTATTAATTAATAACACACTTTTAATCAAAATATTGTTTTCAATAATATTTAACACAATTTTTGTAGACCGTTTACAATTTTAAAATTTTACATTTAACGGTAATTTTATCTAGGACACACACCACTTCAAAATATCGATGTTGGCATCGATGTTTCTCAACCTCTACTACGGCCACTCTGGGCAGATTCGGTCACACTGAAAGTGAGTCAGGCGGTTTAACGTGCGGTTTTTGCAGTATTTGATTTATCTCGTTTTTTATTAAAAGTCGCCGAAACACAGAAGAATATGTCGACCTTGGCCTCTCCTTTGTCCATTGCTGGCACCCGCCAGTCGGGCGCTTCGGTGCGCACACAGAACGGTAAGAAACACGGGTATTTGTCAACAGCTGCAGAGCGTCTGCCG
This sequence comes from Drosophila tsacasi, assembly GCA_018904565.1. NCBI lineage: Eukaryota > Metazoa > Arthropoda > Insecta > Diptera > Drosophilidae > Drosophila > Drosophila tsacasi. The sequence continues at coordinate 4,068 of JAEIHY010009433.1, read as the reverse complement.
GCAGAGCACGTTTCTTACGCAGCAGGCGGTCACGCTGCGCCCAGAAAGTTCCGGAACGTTCAGGGAGAAGGGCTCCGCCACAAGTTTGATGAGTCTTCCTATGCAGGCCACTGCAAATAAGATGTTGCCAGCGCCCAAATACAAGCCCCGCAAAGTGAGGTTATGACAACTATGATTCTCTCGTTTTCCCCCAGTTATGGCTGCTCTGTCCATATCGAACATCGTGAAGAGTTCGCTGGGACCTGTGGGCCTGGACAAGATGCTGGTCGACGACATTGGCGATGTCACGGTGACCAACGATGGAGCCACAATCCTGCGTCTGCTGGAGGTGGAGCATCCCGCCGCCAAGTGAGACTTCTGAAGAGTAAAGCCCTCGAAAAAGACACTAATTTTATGGTTTTAAGGGTTCTGGTTGAGCTGGCTCAGCTGCAGGATGAGGAGGTCGGCGATGGCACCACTTCCGTGGTCATTCTGGCCGCCGAGCTACTGAAAAACGCCGACGAGCTGGTCAAGCAGAAGATTCACCCCACGTCAATCATCTCTGGCTACCGTATCGCCTGCAAGGAGGCCTGCAAGTACATCTCTGAGCACTTGACAGCCCCCGTAGACGAGCTGGGACGCGACTCCCTCATCAACATTGCCAAGACCTCGATGAGCTCCAAGATCATTGGCGCTGATGCCGAGTTCTTCTCCGCCATGGTCGTGGACGCCGCCCAGTCGGTGAAGATCACAGATCCCCGAGGCCAGACCGCCTACTCTATCAAGGCCATCAATGTGCTGAAGGCCCACGGCAAGTCCGCTCGGGAGTCCGTGCTGATTCCAGGCTACGCCCTGAATTGTACAATCGCCTCCCAGCAGATGCCCAAGAAGATCGTGAACGCCAAGATCGCCTGCCTGGACTTCTCGCTGCAGAAGACCAAGATGAAGATGGGCGTCCAGGTGCTTATCAACGATCCCGACAAGCTGGAGGCCATCCGTGCCCGCGAGCTGGACATCACCAAGGAGCGCATCAACATGATCCTGAGCACCGGCGTCAATGTGGTGCTGGTCAGCGGTGGAGTTGACGATCTGTGCATGAAGTACTTCGTGGAAGCGGGCGCCATGGCTGTGCGTCGCGTAAAGAAGAGTGACCTGAAGATCATTGCCAAGGCCACTGGTGCCGCCTTCCTCACTTCTCTAACCAACATGGACGGCGAGGAGAGCTTTGACGCGTCCATGGTGGGAGAGGCTGCCGAGGTGGCCCAAGAGCGCATCTGCGACGATGAGCTCATTCTCATTAAGGGTACAAAGGCACGGTAAGTACAGAAATTCACTTAGCCCTGAAAAAACATAACTTATACCATATTTCCCACTCTCTGCAGTGCTGCTTCCTCCATTATCCTTCGTGGTCCCAACGACTTCTACTGTGATGAGATGGAGCGCTCTGTTCACGACGCTCTGTGCGTGGTGAAGCGCGTGCTGGAGAGCAAGAAGGTGGTTGCCGGCGGTGGCTGCGTGGAGGCTGCCCTGTCCATCTACCTGGAGAACTTCGCCACCTCGCTGGCCTCCCGCGAGCAGCTGGCCATTGCCGAGTTCGCCAAGTCGCTGCTGGTCATTCCCAAGACGCTGTCCGTGAACGCCGCCAAGGACGCCACAGATCTGGTGGCCAAGCTGCGCTCCTACCACAACTCCAGCCAGACGAAGCCCGAGCGCTCGGATCTTAAGTGGACCGGCCTAGACCTGATCGAGGGTCTGGTGAGGGACAACAAGAAGGCAGGAGTGCTGGAGCCGGCCATGTCGAAGATCAAGTCCTTGAAGTTCGCCACGGAGGCGGCCATCACCATCTTGCGTATCGACGACATGATCAAGCTGAATCCGGAGGACAAGAGTGGCAAGAGCTATGCCGATGCCTGCGCCGCCGGCGAGCTGGACGGTTAGATATTCTCCTCACCCACGAGGGACACTTCTTCTATTCAGTTTAGGCACTTAATCTTAATTAAATCACTCACAACTGTCGCCCGCCCCATTTGATTGTAACAACAATGTAATTGTGTTGCCTTTTGCGATCTGTATTAACACCGCACATCCGTAATCCTTTCTCATCCTTGCTTCATGGCATAATAAACCGAACTTCAGAATATGCTGAGGCGCCAACTAAACACTGGAGTCACATTGTTTATGTTATTGCGGGAGAGTTCTGGTTGAGAGCACAGTGCCCAGAGAGCCGGAGAGTCGGGCGAACGCTATAAATAGCGTCTGCATCTATTTCGTCTATTAATACAAAAAGAAAACACAGCCGAAACGCACATTGCTCGACGAATATTTAAAAATTAGGGAATACTTTTCAATAAAATGTCCGCTAATAACGAGGAGGGAGCCGTTGGCGGCGATCTAAACAACAATGTCACAGCTACAGCCCCGACAAACGGCCAGGAGGATGTGCAGCCGCAGGAGCAGCCGCAGAACGAGTTGCTTGACATGGTGTTCACGTTGGAAAGCGAAAAACAGGCGCTGCTAGAGGAGTCTCGCAAGCGAATCGGAGCACTCCGCAAAGACTTTGAGGTTAGTTCTCCCGTGTCCATTGGATGCAGCCCTCCACTTACCCTGATTGCAGGAAGCCAAGATCGAGAATGAGCAACTGAAGAGAAGAGTGGTGCAGCTGGAGCAGTCCCTCAAGCAGTCTGTCATGCTGGGCGGCACCGACGCCCCCAAGTCCCGGCAAGAGCAGGAGGAACTTCTCGTGAGGGCCAAGACCCTGCTGTTCGAAAAGACCAAGGTGAACAAGCAGCAGGAACAGCAAATAGCAGTGCTCAAGAACCAGGTGGAATCGGTTAAGGACGTGCTCCAGGTGACCAAGGATATGCTGCAGCTGAAGACTACCGAGTGCGATCACACTCAAGCGCGCCTAGAGAAGAGCCAGCAGTGGATCAAGGCGGAGCAGGACAAATGTGCACTCACAGAAAAGAAGCTAGTTATCTCCAAATCTGTGTATGACAAGTTGCGAGCCGAGTACGACACTCAGTCCAAGATTTTCAAGGTACGTTGCGACCCCTGGACGCCCTTATTTCTAAATCTCCTCCCCTTGCAGGAACTGAAGTCCGCCTACGAGCAGAAGCTTAAGGTTCTCGGCGCGGCACTGGAGCAGGCCAAAAAATAGTCGCACAATTTAATAAACTGCGTTAATTAAATGCACACATCTCTTGTATAAGTTTAATAATTTAATGCTCTTTGTTCTGTTCCGTCGTCCTTGTCGTCATCCTATGAGCTCTGGGTGGCCGCCTGCTGGGACTGCTGCTGCTGGGCCTGGAGCATCTTGGCGGCGGCCGCCTGCTTCAGTTCCAGCACGCCGATCACAGAGTTGAGGAAGCGCGTCTTTTGCAGGTGGATCTTCTCTATTTTCTCAATCTGCTCCTGTACGTACTCCACCCGCCGCTTGAAGTAGTCCTTGGAGCCCTCCAGGTCCTGTTTGGAAAGCAGATGGAAGATGGAACAGGAGATTAGCAGGTGTTCAAAAGGGACTGGAATAACCAGTAATATGTACCTTCTCGATGTAGTAGCCGGTGCCGATGTCTATGACAAAGTTGTTGAGATCCTTCACGCGTCCCGGCACGTACATACTGCTGGTTAGCGGCACCAGAATCTGACGGTTCTCCCAGTCCGGCTGGAAGGTCTCCAGCGCCTCCTTGGATCCGGCGTACTTTGCTTTGCAGCCGTGCAGCGTCGACAGAGACTCCTGTATGTTGGTCATCTCCTGCAGGAGCACGAAAAATGGATCTTTTAGAAGCATGTGCATGTGCCTATAGCAGAAACCTCCGCACCCCCGCCAGTCACTCCTGACTCATCGTGCCCACGAGAGATGAGAGACACCCGCACGCGACTCACCTGCTCGAACTCCTGCTTGATCTGCACGAGCTGCTCCGGACTCAGCTTGGTCAGGTCGATCATTTCGGCCTTGCCTGGTGGATTTGCGGGGGCAGCCATGGCTTTGCTTAAACTTATAATTTACAACGAGTTAGTTCCAAATTTTATTAGGGTTGTTGATAATATATCAAGATATCGATATATCGATATTTTTTCTAGAGATGATAT
>JAEIHY010009429.1:0-14931 GCA_018904565.1 Drosophila tsacasi | reverse complement strand
ATGATCAAGCGGAGCGCGGTAAGAAGACGACCTTTCACTTCACTTGTTGTGTGTGGACTCTGCATAATTTGACGTGTATGTGTATGTGTGTGTGAGAGAGTGTAGGCTCAGGAGGGTCATCAATGGCCCAGGGAATATGGCCAAATATTTCATGCACCTACTTCGTAATGGCTCCAAATTCATGCCGACACACAAATAGTTATTTCATAATAAAAAATAGCCTAGAAATTACTTCACTTGTCTACGCTTAAATTTGAATTTAATTTAGGTTTTTCTGGTGGGCTGGTCTGCTTGTGTGACATTCTATTAGACTTTATTATAGCTATAAACCATTGATAAACAACGAAAATATCAGAGTTAGATTTAAGCCATGCTGAAAGCAATTTGTGTATCTTTTTTGAACAGTTTTCCTTACGCTTAATTTCCAAATTATCCCACAAAAACCAACCAATTTATTCAATTCAAAGTTTATTCCGTAAATACCTTAATCGTCTTACTATTCAAATTAATTTCAAAATTCAAAAGCAATCCTGTGTTAGAAAATAATCTGCAAATCATAACGCTTGCATGCGCTTAAATGGGAATTTAAATGCGGTAATTAGCACTGCTCGGAGTAGCTTTGGCGCTCCCCGAATGTCACTTCTTATAAACAAGAGGTTTAAGCGAATTGAATTTGCAACTTTTCCGCACTCGTGCGGAATGCCATCGTGCCGTCTCATTGCACAATCCCATTCTAAACTGTCATATAAATGTGATTATATCGACCCCCCGAGATCCCGCCGCAGTCCGTGTCTGTCCCACTTTGTGACAGCTTAATTGAAGGTTATGCGTGACCACAGTCCGGGGCCAGGACAAGTGTGGCCTCCAGGGCAAGGATCACGCATCCAATTGCATCAAATGTGGTTACACAATTGGCAAGGTTATTAAAAGTAATTTCTTCTTTAAAGTATAAAGGGGCACATAATTATCTATACGTAATAACTTCCATGATACTTGCTTAATAAATCTATATGGAAATCTTTATACATTTTAGTATTCTTTGGGTTAATAGAAGTTTTTTTAAACTCAAACTAAGCCCAAACACCTCAAAGTTGACCAGAGGACTTCCCTTTTTCTAACTGAATTGTCCTCCGCGAAACTAACAGCTTCCCGCCCCTTAAAAGCTTGTCAGTTAATAGAAAACAAGTGACACCGCCTCCAGCCAGCTTCATAATTAAGTCCAAATGAACAGGGAGTCCAATGCAGGCAGCTCGGCCTGACCCCGGCCATGGAGGGTACGGGGTCCGGGGCCAGGACCGGGACTAGGACCAGGACCCGAACCAGTTGAGTACATGCAAGTGTTTGCAGTTTAATGGAATTTTTAATTTTTTCCCCGCGACGGAGCTTCTGAGCTGGGAATAGCTGACATTATTACAAATTTTTTACTATTATTAAAAATGCAGAAAACATTAAAAGCGACACAAAATTTGTAGCCGAAAGTCGTGGCAGGGCAGCAGGACTGTTCTGGGGCGCCTGGGCAGGGTGATTACTTAAGTGGACATGGCTCGCAACCTCCTTCGGAGGTCCGGCAGGCAGTGCACAAGAAGTTCCAGCAGAAAGACCACGGCACTGGCCATTATGGCGAGGAGCAGGGTGAAAAGTGCCGGGGCAAAGTGCTCGAGGTCCACCTCTGCCTTGGAGGCCTTGTACAGGCTGCAGTCCGGGCGTCGCACCATCCACTTCTTGTCGTTGTACTGCTTGAGTCCGGTGGCCTGAAGGTGGAGCAGCGCGTGGGCCAAGTGCTCCCTCCAGGGCGAGCCCTTGGGCATCACTGATCCCGTGGTGTAGGCGGGGTGGAATCTAATCTCCTGGAGGTCACAGAACCTTCCCTCGTCCATCTGGAGGTGCAATAGCAGCCTGTATATCCGATCGATGGCCGTGTGGAAGGCAAAGCGTCCTTGGATGACCCTCTCAGCGCCTTGCTGAAGCGTCAGGATGTTGTGCTCTCCGGATCTGCAGATCTTCTCTGCATAAACCTTTTTCACGAGCTGGTCGCTGGTATTCGTAAACATAGCAAAGCCGTAAGATATGTTCTCTATGCCAATGACCAAATTGCTATCGTAAAGATCCTGCAGACTGACTATAGTCCTCGGACTCTCCGAGAGCAACGAGCCCACAATGAAGGCTCCGTAGAACTGCATCAGCATGAAGCTGAAAATACCGCTGAAGCTAATCAGAAGTCTGGTGGAAAAGAGCCGGAAAAGTTCAGTGGTGGGACCCTGCTGAAGGTACGTCTCAAGCATACTAAACCAGACGAAGGACAGGCGGCTCTCCACCTGGGACCTCTGTAGCAGCCTCTCCTGCCGCACGTGCAAAATCAGGAGCAGAGCGCTTCCGGTGACCAGGGCAACGACACACCACCACACCTGGTTACTCAGGGGCTCGAAGAATATATTCCGGATGTGGCTGTGCCGCGGGTGGCGGAAGATGAAGTGGACGCTGCGGGTTGAAAATCAGTCAGCGATTCGACTCCAGTGGGATTAGCTTACTCCTGGGTGGTCAGCACCGCCGAGTACTGGATGTAGGGTTGCCTGTCCAGCACAAAGCGCATGGGGCACACGGCGAAGTCTGCGGCGCCACTCGTCACCTGACCCATCACTCCGCTCCAGCTGCCGTTCTCCAGTAGCTCGCCCCACCTGTCCGTGAAACTGATGGCCAGGCTGCATGGAGAAAAATTGGGTGAATTAAAATGTTATAAAATGATAGTTAGTTAAGAATGAGGATTGAGGGACTTAACGTTTCCTGTTTTTATATAGGTTACTTTCTTTTAATTATAACAAATGTTTAAGTAATTTATTTAGATTTTTTAAAGTGCCAGTAAAGCTACTTGTCGCTTTCTGAACAGACCCACCTGAAATTGTACATGCTCTGGATGAGTCTGAACAACTGATAGGTCTTCCGCTGCATGGGATCCCGTTCCTGGAGGTTTACTTCGTCCGCCAGGTAGGCCATGTCATCGAATCCAGGAGGCTTCTCTGTCAACTGGAGCAGGAGAGGGGGGCTGGCGAATGAAAGCTGAGAGGTCTCTCCCCATGTCTACTCACGCCAGTGCTGCCCTGCAACGTGACTTGACCAAAGTTTTGCCGACGAATCACCCAGGTGTTTCTATAATTATCCAAGAGCTGGTAACCTCCCGAAACAGACCACTGGCCCTTTCTTCCAATTATCAGCGGCGTCGCGGCTTGGGAGCTGATGCGGTAAACATCGTAAAGCAGCCAGGAAGTGCTGACAATAAAATTTGCATTTCAATTTTTGGAAATATTTCGCGATATTGTATACACGACTCACTTATCCTGATGCCGCAGGACCACCGTGATGTCCGCATCAATTCCCATGCGGTAGCCACTGAAGTGCTCCTCAATCAGCCGCTCGTCTGGCTGGGATTCGCTGCTGGAGCCGAGAATAAACCACGCCAGCGAATTGTTGAAGTACCCCGCCTCGGAGGCCGCCCGAAGGACGTGTCGCCGCACAAGGATGTGCCTGAAATTCAGCACCAGGACCGCCGTGCGCGGCGACCCGTAGAACATGAGATCCTCGAAATTCTGGGGCATTCCTGGCCGGTAAAATTGCACGCGATAGTTGGACAACAATTTCTGGTGGCATTCAACTTGCCAGTCGCCATCTCCGTCGCCGCGAACGACCAGCACCTGGCTCAAGTGCTGCAAGCGCAAAAAGTCCTCGAAGGCGGCCAGCTCAAGGAAATTGGTATTTATGCTTTCAATTTGCGGCACGCATAAAAATGCTGTTAAAATTATAAAAAGCCAAGAAATAACTTTCACTTGCAACTTAATCATTTTATATGACCACTTTCGCACCGACTTCCTGCGCTTCGGCTTGTGTTTGCTTTGTGCGTGGCTCCTGGCGTTTTTATAGGGTTCCATTCTCCCCCCTGAATGTGCATAATTTATGCACATTTATCATATCGGTGTATCCTGGACTCACGCAAATTGTGCGCTTGACAAGAAAATTATCGCCAGGATGCATAAATATGTGGTTACGTTGAAGGGAATGTCACTATTGTGCAGCTGTGACTCCAATTAAATTTAAATTATTTTCAGGAAACGCACTGTTTGCAGGAAACGACACTGAACTAGTATTGTATATTTATTATTGGTATTTAATTAAACAGGGCGACTTGCTGCATTTGAAAGATTTATATGGTATCTCTATGGCGGAATATGACTCATTCGTGTCCGCGAACTCCTCGCCACACCGATCAACGCCGCATCGCCCTCGTTCGACTGCTCCGGAATACCTTGGATAAAGTAAGCTATCCCTTCGCCGGCATATACCAGAAATCCAATAACTAGACGCAACATTAAGCAGGACAAAGCTGGTGGCATTAGCGTGACATTATCCGACTGCAGCCAAGAAGCTGCGAGCAACGGCAGGAACGCGTGTTAGTATCCACGAAAACGGAGCCAAGGTCCTTGGTGTGTGTCCCCTGTGAGTGTGAGAGCGCCCCGGAAAATGTTGCGAAACTCGGAAGCAAATCCTGCAGCTTGCAACTTAATTTCATGGCACGCGGCATGCAACTCGCTGGCAACTTCATTCGGGCAATTTGCCCCACGACAGCTTGCCACGTGCCAGAGGAGGGGCCGATGGGGAAGGCTGGAGATGATGGGATGGCCGAATCGGTGGCCAGATAGAGTCCTGCGAGGACTTTAAGACTGCTCCGAAATTAAAAGGAATTACATTCAATTTGTTGACTTTTTTTGGGGATGTTGAAGCGGATGAAGCTTTCCCCCTTTGTTTTTCTCATCTCCTTTGGGCCCTGCTTAGCTGACTTTCGCCGGTAATGACACAAAACATTTTGTGCAAGGCCACATGCAAATGAGCAGCAGAAAACCAAAACAGCAGGGACAGGAGCAAGGCCATTCAAATGTATTCATTGTGAGCAGGGGAAATTTCCTGGCACTTTATCGCAAGATTTTCCATCGAAAACGCGAGTTGCCTGCTAAAAGATTCTTGAGAGCTGGCATCGCACATGCCGGGAATCACCGGGAAGGTGCTAAAATAAAAGTGCGCATACGCGGTGTTGGCATTGAAAAAAAGGTCGCTTGTGCCCAATTGCAGACGTTTAAAAACTATGTTTTTTTTTTAATTAATTTGTGCTATTACATTTATCTCTACTTATTTGGATCTACTCATTTGCACTACAAAATATTAATGTACTACACATTTAATTAAAGTCTTAGGCTTTGCTCCATAAGCATGAGGGTCTGTCTTGGCTTAAACTTTTCCCCTTTCAATTTGTTGTATATTAAGCCATGAAAGCAAAACACTGCTCTTTAAATTCTAAGCAAGTACTCTGGACTCCTTCCGTAATTGTATGCCCAAGAGCCGGGGATTGCATTGTGAGGAAGTAGCACAGAATAAGGAACGAAATATTTTAATTAATTTTGCTGCCAAAACAGGGAATATTATTATTATTATTAAATAAGATTCTCGTCAAAAAATTACAATTTTTGCGCTCTCCGTTTTATTTTCTTGATAATTATTTTTACGTTTCAACAGCGGGGGATTTTAATTGTAGGTAAGTACGCTGGCAACCGACAAAACTTGTCCATGGGCCAAATAAAGGCAGGCAACAAAGAGGAAGCGGAAAATCCCCTGGAGCCATGGAACGAGTCTCGGAATGAATCCCACGAAAGACGACAACAATATGCGACTTTTACTTTTCAGCCCAGACTCGGCAGTAATACTGAATTTAATTTACTTGAATTATGCGAATTTTTCAACTTTTATATTGTGAATACTACGTTAATAATTTTTGTCAACTTTGTTAATGTAAGTTTAGGAGAATTCTTTAAAATATGTAAGTATAGTATACCTTTCTTGGTGCGTTTTCCAACGCTTCGGTAATGTGAATTTTTTATGAAATCCTCAAGTAGATATAATTATTTCATTAACTGTAATACTTTCAGCCGACGAATTCTCCTCCTCTTATTGCCGTCTGAGAGTTTGGTCCATTGCTAGTTTCCACACTTCATAGCAGCTTAACGCTGGCGAGATCCTTTATTTGCCAAAGGCAGTGGGGCGAGAATTCCCCGTGCAGCTGGGACTGGGCCGCATAAAGTCAACTCATTATGAAATTACTGCTAAAAACTAAGCTCCCTAAAAGGAAAAGAAAGGCGACGACGGGAATGACTGGCAGTGGGGAAAGCCGGCGAGGAAAACAAATTAAATTTAATCGATTTGTGAAAGGCTGCCAGACAACAACAAAGGCATCCACTGCAAGCGGGCGGAGTGGCGACTCCGGACGGGTTGCATGGAAAATTAAGTGGGGGCGTGTTCGCACTGCAGACTCCAGACTCCAGACTCCGGGACTATGGACTCCGCAGCTGGAGCTCTTGGCTACTTGTCGACTCTAAGCGCATTCTAAACAAATTAAAATTCAATTAAAAAGATGAAATGCCATTTCAGGGCTTAAACTGCTTGCAGGAATGGGGCTGCCTGCCAACAGCCATTGCGATGCAAAATTTGCTGGCCGAGTGAACTGGCCGAGTTTCTGTACTAACGCCCGGCGAAGAAAACTCGTCACATTCAATTCATTTAGCGGCAACGCGTTATCGTAGTCGGTCATCATTACGTGGCTTACAGCCCCCAAGCTGAATCCATGGCAACACGGAGAAAAACAAGTTAAGACGAATTCAGTGTGAGGTGTTTCTAACAAATCCCTGCTATTTATTCCGGTATTAATGCTGTACGTCTCTGCATAGTACCAATCCTGACTATGTTGTTTATTATTCAAATTACTGCCACTTTGAATGCCTTAATATATTTTACTTCAACGTCTTCCTTTCCTTTAGGCCGATCTTATTCTCTGTGTAATACCCGCTGCAGTCGGGGCTGGCGTGGAGAATCATTAACGACTCGCTCGTCACTCGAGTGGGACTTGAGCATCATTTCCAATTACGGGGTCTCAATGCAGACGGCTTAGCGGCTGTCTTTGGCGAAGGCAAACAATTTCCGCTGATGATTTTTGGTTGTGCCCGCATCTGTCCTCCGCCGGTCACGGTCATCCTTGTGGCAGCTCTCATTATGGCCACTGCCGTGCCCTTTGGCGGTTTTAGCCGCCAACTTCCATTTGCCCGCCTGTCCTCTGCTGGCTGCATTAAAATCGGCGTCGTCTCAGCTCGCGGCATTACAGATTCCCCTTGTCGGTTCGCCTCTGCGGATGTCCTTTTTCCTCGGTCCTAGGTCTGTTCGATTTGGCTTAATGGTCGGCAGCATGTTGTCACTGCTGGTGCCGTAATGAATTGGCAGCGGACCAGTCGTGGGCGAATCATTTGGCTAAAAAATCCCGCAATTAGACGGGGAGTTTAAGCCGATTAACTCTCTTTAAAAATATTAAATAAATCAAGGAAACACGGTCTTCTTTATGCACTGTATTTATAAATCGTTCGGAGCCAATTCGATTCCAATTTGATTGGCAATCAAGTTGGGGAATACGACGCTCAATGGTCCTCTTGAGGCATCGATCTGGAAATCATCTCTGCTCCAATTAAAGCCAGGTCGCCGGGTCACTTGACGCAATTAAAGGGCTTGACAATCGCCGCAAGTGACGAAGTCCTGCCGCCCTCTCCAGCCAAGAACGGCAATAAAGGAGCTTAATTTAAAATTTAAACCCTTTTTGCTCGAGGCAGCGACCGCAACGTTTCCTGTCCCAGTCCCCGGTCCCCAGTCCCGCATTGCTGGATTTCTGGGTGCAGTGATGAAAAAATATATTTTTTGTGCCCTTCCGGCGGCGGACGTCGAGCGGAGAACGATCAAGGAGCAAAGGCAGCAGCAGGAGCAGGCAGGACGACAGCAGGGCAAATAATTTTTACAAATTATACGCTCACATGCCAACTGCGAAAGAAAAGACAAACAGAAGTCGGGGAGGCGAAAAGAGAACTATATAGAATGCGAGAGGGGAGAAATCGGACGATATCCTCTGAGGAAAGGCAATAACAAGTCGGGCCGATGATTGGGTCCGCTGCCGACCTCCGACTCGATTGACTGCACCAATAATAACTTCAAACAATGGTTGGCCGGCCAAGTAGGGACCCCACTCCGCGCCGATTTCCCGCCTTTTTTCCGGCTCCACGGTCGACCATGTTTGTTTAATTTTTGCCACCGCTGCTGCGTCTTGATTCGCTTTATTTTTACACCCTCTTTGAAGAGTTGCATGATTTTGACAGACTTTTTACAGAGTAATGAAGAAGAAGTCAAGCCAAGTGTATCGAGATATTTTATTTTCCATTCTAATAAATAAATATTTATTATCAAAAAATATGATTGTTGATCACTAACCTAGTGACTTGCCCAATTTAACTAACCTTATCTATTATCGAGTATCAAAATTAATTAATATACCTACAATTTTTCTAGAGAGGCAAGAGTATTTAAATTTTCGGTCCTTGAGGCTGACCGCTTATTTTTTCTCTGCTTTCAATGCCCAATGCCTCCGATGCCTCCGTTGCAATTGTTCCAATCGGCCGCCAACTGCTCGTTTCCGCTTTTGTTTTTCGCCCGGGCTTTTCTTCTACTTGGGCAGCAAACAGGCTTCAAATTGAACGGAAGCTGGCCACGAGTTATGCCCCGCTAGTTGGCCCCATCGTACCAATCCCCGGCAAGGCCCACTTCCTCTTGCCCATCGCCCATCGCCCGCCACCCACCGCCCACCGCTCATCTCCTGTCCAAGGCCGAGTCGGAGGCATTGTTCCATGTCGTGGCTCCTTCGGCTATCCCAGCATCTTTTGTTGTTTTCCATGGGGAGTGGTTGGTGGGAGGTGGCTGAGCTCCGGTGCCGCCCTTTTGTCGCTGCGCTTCCGCTAACCTTTTTTCCTAGTTTTTTCTTTTTTTATTGTATTCTGCTCTTTTTTTCCGGCCCAATTTTCCTGCTGCGCTGCTCCTTTGGTTTGATTTGCGCCGATTTCTTTTCATCTGAGTGTCCTTTAAAGCCCGATCCGTGCTCTGCCTTTTCCATCAATTTGATTTTGTTAGTTTCCATTTCATTGAATTCTCACATATCCGCATCCGCATTCGCATCCAGCTAGTTGGCAAAATTGTGCCATTAGTTGTCGTTGTCCTTGCTTTCCCGTTTCTTGTTAATATTCTACACACTGAATAAAACGCAATTTAAGGAACTAAGCCTAGAAAGAATTCGTTAATGATCCTTGGAACAATTCATAATCTTGAAAATTGTGAAGTATTATAGCTTTAAGCAAAGGCAGTTCCTAATACGGTGAGCTATTACTTTTTCCCGTTCCGCATTACATAAGGTATATTTTCCTCAGTGTATTCTATTCTATTCTATTCTATTGCTCCGCAGCCTTTTTTGTTGCTGCATTGTCTGCCGCGTTGTCGTGTTATCCTGCTGCCAACAACAAAAGGGTTTCGGCCATAAAATAACCAATTTGCATAGCTTAGTTAGTTGGACGCTTCCGCCTGTGACACTTTTCCAGCGACGCAGCGATGGGGCCAGGGGCGTGGCACGTAACCCGGGGGAGGATCGGCCTTTCCCCAGCCATCCTTTTGCCGGCCATAATTGATGACTGTTGGTAACGAACAACAACAGGAAGAAGCAAAGCACTGACGAATTTTAAATTGGCCCTTTTTTTGTGTATGGATTCCGAATGGAAGTTAATGGAAAGTTGGCGATAAAAATTGATTGCATATTTCTGTGCTAGAGGATTCCGTCAGCACAAGCATTTGGGTTTTAGCCGGCTTAAATTAAGTACTTGATTAAGTTTACTAAAGGTTCAAAATCAATTTTCACTTAATTATAAATTTATGAGTGTGATAATATTTCCTGTAATTATACAGTAAAGCCTTAACATATATGAATGCGTTTCCTAATTTATGCTATCGGTAAGGATGTAACTTTTATATAAAATGTAAAGATTCATTTATATTAGGAACTCTTTTTGAAAATGTATAACAAAATCAAAAGAAAACTTGTTCAAGTTCAAAAGTGAGGTTTCTCTTGGAGCAGGCAACACTGCCTTCCAAAAAAACATGCCGAGTGCTCCATTATTCAAATCAATTTCATTTTAATGCACTTAATTTTACACAAGTGTGAACTCGATTTAGTGAGTCAGGTTCAAAAAATGGACACTTAATCATAATTTTTTCGCCAAATGAATTTTGATGAGCTCCCATGTCAATAAATAATTAAATCATTTAATTACTTTGTGATTAATTGTAGTGTACCCAGGCGGGTGAGCGATGTCCGACTATAATCAAATGATGCAGCAGGAATGCCGCTGTTTTTCATTGCAGTTTTCGTAAAAGGAACCTCCCGGGCAATTCTTGAATTCACTCGCAAAGGAAAACACTTGAAAACTGTTTGGGCGTGACCTGCGGCAGCTGCCAAAGCCGCCCGCCTGCAGACCATTCAATTTCCCCGCCCCCTGAGGTCACCGCCTGCCAACAATTTTCATAATCATTTAACGGTTTCGCGGCTGGAAAATGGGGGCGTTTGCCGGGGGGCTTCAGGGCCACTCTCGATAGCCATTAAGTTTACCGAAGAACGCTCGAAGAGGCTGCACTTGAAGGAGCCTGCACACTTGCCAATAAAATCGCCGGAAAATCGGCTTTTTGAGGTTTCAAAATCTAGCCCTATCTATATAAAAATCAAGGTCTTTTATAGTTAAAATTCCATCAAGACTACTGGTTAGACATGAAATTACTTAAACCGCTGTACAAATAAGCCATAATCGATTCATTCCTTGCCAAGTTGGCAATGCCAACCAAGCTAAACCAAGCCTTATCAAGATTACACATTTCTTCAAGTTTTAAGATTTTTCCAAGTGTACACCACTTCACCCGTACTACCGGCACCTCTGCCCTTTTTTTGGAACCGCACACTCGACTCAACAAGGTGGCAACTTCCACCTGCTCCTGGCCTAATGCCGCTTGGAGCCGGGGCTACTTGGCCACTTGGGATTCAGTCGACCAGGAAACGCGGAAATGGCACAGAGCACGGAGAACGATGAACGAAGAACGGAGCACGGAGCACGGAGCGCCATGCAGCATCATCGCCGTCTTGGCCCAGCCAGAAGTTTGAAGAAGTTTAAGGCACTCGAGACACTTTGGCAACTTTCTGGCCGGGTGCAAAGCGGACGCCCCGAGGGTTTATCAAACTAACGACCTTTGTTGATGAGTGGCCGCCGCCGACCCTCGAAGAGTCCCATTGATTTTCCGGAAGGACAGGTCGCTGACAGGCGACGGGAAAATGCATCTACATAATTGGCAATGAGTTATGCGGAATCAATGGATCGCCCTGCGGTCTGACACATTAGACACCGAAGCTCCTCGGCGCTAAGCCGGGCAAATAAATGGAATGAAACTGCACTTAGCGTCAGCAGGTTTGACAGCTCCGAAGGTCGCGGACCGGGTAAGCTGTTTAAAACGCTTAAAATGCTTTCCCGCCGCGTTACACACAGAAATCAGCAGCTAGGATAGCCTCGCCTTACATCGCTCTCCCGGTTCCTCGAGCTCTCGGCTTTCCCGTTCTCTCCCGCTTTTTATAACAAATTGGATTTGGGAAAAATCGCTCACCTTTCATTTCACCGGGATTAATGGCGTCGAGGCGAGCGATGAGTTTTCGGCGCACACAATGCCAGCACTGCGACGACTAAGTGCTGGGTTCGAGCTTGTTACACCTGCCAAAAATATCACGTTGCAAGTACACTTCGGAATTCGAAAAATATCGTGTCTTTGTAGGGTTTTAAAAAACATTTCTCGCAGTGCGTTGGGGTACACGGGCAGGGGTTTGAAAAAATACATTTCGTTACCTTTTTTAGCCGATTGGACTCGCCGGGATTTTGCACGCTGATTGGGCGAGCTGCCAGCTTGGACACCTGTAATACGATGAATAAATTAAGTGGTTAAGTTAAAGTAATTGAAAAGCGATTAAGTTGGGTACCCTCATTCCGTGGTGATGGTTGCCACTCGAGATTGGATTTCTCTGTCTGAGCTGCAGGTATTTATAGAGCCCCAAAGTGCAAACTCCCCTCTGGGGAAGAGGCACAAACCACACTAAGCTCTTGTCTAACTTTAGACATCTGAGAGGAGCCTGACTAGCTTCCACTCAGGCGTACAAAGATGCTCTATTCCCCAAATTCAATAACATAATTGCTGCCATTTTCTCGGGCTGCATTATGGACCAACATTTCCATCACATCTTGTGCACATATCTGATTACTCCCAGCACAATGGCCAATATTCTCGCTGAATGTCTTCCGCATTTCGTATATCAGTGCAGTCTATGCTAATGGTTTATATATAAGCAAGCCGCTGAGCTCCGTCATTGTTGTCGGCATTATTTGCATATTCTGCGCAAAATGTACTCTTCCTCGCTTAGACAAGCCCACTGCAAGTGACTGTCTCGTCTAGAACAAGGACAAGGAAAATGAAAACTGGGAGAAAAAAGGGGTTTCAACAAAAATAATCTAATATACTAACATTTTAAAAATATATAAAACCTTTATTCGAAGGAGAAAGCTCACTGTTTTTACCTTGCAAGAAAATAATACTCTTACTTGTAAAAGCAAAACCAGTATTTTCTTTCCGTGAAGAAAATCACAGAAGAGAGCAAAATAGGCCAACAAATTTGCGGCCTATTTTGGGGGCGGCACTTGCCATATCACACTCCCTTTCCCAGAGTTTCCTCCGAGTTTTCATTTCAAAAGGAGGCAACAATAAACTTTGGTTAACTCTTTATACCTTTTTTTCTTTTTTTTCTGGCAGCCCCAAGTGAAGTGAAATAGAAAAACGCATAAATAAGCAACACAAAAACCGAAATTTGCCAATAAAGTGGGAGAAAAAGTTTTTTGTGAGGGCAGACGCCGAAATCGCTTGAGTTGCCATTTAATTTTTACATATTTCTGCTCAATTGTTGCATAATCAAGGCATTAAAAGAAACGCTTACACCAATTTGGGCCTCCCTCGCAAGTGGGCTTCCTACCCACTTTCCCCACGAATGCCTCCCCGAATTGGCAACATCAAAGTCTGGCATAAATATTACCCTTCGCCCTTGTTTTGTTTGTGTATTCAGTTTTGCGTTACAGGTGATTGCATTTGCCTTTCCGTTTGTTTCCTCCTCTGTTTGTTTAGGTAACAATATATTGGCTTGTCCCTGCCAAGAAGGGGGAAAAGTTAGTGGCTTACTTGGGAGTCGTGGGTGGGGAAGGGAAAGTCAGAGCGGAGTTTTCAGCGGACAGGGTTACGCGGATTTGGATGACAAATATTTGTGGAAAATATGAAAATTTAATGGAGTACGTGATGTATTTAATATAAAGTTCTGTGCCAAGGTGATGAGTGTGAGCAATGGATTATTAAAGCCTAGATAATAATAGTTGGTAGAAAAAATAAATGTAATATCGTGTTTATTATGTAAATAAGCTATTTTGCACATCAGCTAACCCTTTAAATTCGCTTTAAATAATACTAAGATTGATTGTTGTATAATACAATTTAGAGGTAATAATTTCCCTTCTATAATTTCATTTCTAAGCTGTTATTAATGTACTTACAACAATCAATATCCCTTCTTCCTGAGTCCTGTTCCTAAACTCTAACCCAGGCAGCAGCAATGTTAAGGTAAACCATACATCACCCTGGCTTATTCCATTTTCCGTGCAGATTGCTTGGCCCAGAGAAGCAATCGAAATTAAACCCACAATGTAAAGTAAATAAATTTAACAAAATGGAATGCTGAAATTATTTCCCCAGGTCGTACAGGCACTCACACTCAGACCCACACACACCCGCTCACAAAACGATAAATTGCTAGTGCAATGTTAGCAATTGCTGTTAGCCATTACGTATCCGCCGCGTTGCACCAAAAACAAGTAGAAGCAGCAGTAGCAGCATTGGAAAAAGTACACTTGATTGATGAAAAACCTTTGCGAAATGTCAATCCAACATAATTGAGTCATGTGCTGCCGCTGCTTCTCTCTCCGAAAAAAATAAAACTGAAACTGAAGTCCACTGGCAAAGGGAAAACGTGAAAAGTGGCAGCAGCAAATAAAAAGTGGCAGACTGAAATGCGTATGCGGGATGGGGTATATTGCAGTGGCAATAGTATCAATGCACTCCGAGTGCTCACTGTGCCAGCCACACTGGCCCTGGCCAAAAGCATCATTACCAGCTCCATACGTCGCGACCGCCCCAGCTTAAAGTCACTCAGGTGCGGTGGCCAAGGCGAAATGCACATTACCCATTACACATCGCACATGGCAGGGCCAGCAACAAATGTGCCACCAGCGATGCGCCAGTGACTCACGGCCTCATCTTAAACTGAGTTCCGGAAGCATCACGACCTCAAAATTTCCGGGTTTCTTTGCTATTAAATTTCCTATTTAATAGAAAGTCGAAGGAAACCGAAAGGGTCCTTTATGTAAAAGGGTATAGAACGTAACTTACAAAAAATATTCTTGGATAGTTATTTCAACACAAAATATATTTTCCATTCCTTTCGTGCAGAGTCACGCTGCCGCAACCACGCCGTAATGGCAAGAAAATTAATGCCGGGAAGTAAATGCTGCTGACTACGGTCCCTCGACGGCGACCAGGACGATATAGTTGACGATGATGATGGCGGGGCGATGGAACCAATGAAGGAAATCCAGGTGAGCCCTGCCCCATCGAAGCACCTGCAATAGACCGCAGAACAAGTGGCAGCCAAAGTCGTTTCGAGTAAGTGTGACAAAATATAAATCTTTCCCTCACAGGGCGAGGGCGTTGTGTGTGTTGGGATAAATACGGATATGGCAGAGCGACCCGAGCACATAAGCTGCAGTTGGTCAGGCGCGCTCGTTAAACTGGACAGCCCCACTGCTGCTGATGTTGCCGTTGAACTTGATGTAGCTGCTGCTGTTGCTGTTGCTGCTGATGCCG
>JAEIHY010009428.1:0-50286 GCA_018904565.1 Drosophila tsacasi | reverse complement strand
AAATTCTCCATGGGGGGGGGGGTTACAACCCCCAAAACCCCCCCCGTGCGCACGGGCCTGCCTGTTGCATATACGATTGCACGAATATTTGGGGTATAAAAACGGCCTTTGAAATGTATTGTATTTTTGCCACACAATCGTTGGTCGAGTGCCATAAAAATGCTGTCCATATTGGTTGATCATTATTCGCGTCTGTGAACACGAGACATGAGAATGCATACGGAATTGCTTAAATAAGAGATTAGCCACTGCCAATATTTTGCACGCTGAGTGTGGGTCATGAAAGCGATTCGCTGACAATTACAAACATATTTATAGTGCCAGTAGAATAGTGATACAATAGAGTGTTTCGAATGGTCGAAAATTTCAATCTAAGAAACTGATAAACTATCACTGAAAGGCTCCGTTACCGAGACTTGAAGAATATTTCTCAGAAATATGTAACAAGAACAGAAATATGTGACAAGTTCCCAAAGGTCATTCCAAGTTTATGCGATCCTGTGGGAGAGTTAAAGCTTTGGGCGGGAACCTGACATTGATAACAATTAAATAAGTTTTGCATATGATTTTAAGCTTAACTGTAATTAAAGCTTTCCGGCAAGTGCAAAGCCGCAACAACAACTGCAACTACGGAAACTTTGCTGGCGAACCCATAACTTTTACTTTGAGATGGAGCCAAAGTGCAACAACAATAACCCGAAAAGAGAGCAACTTTGCCCCATTGAAATTCGCAACACCACCCCATCGCATGCATACATCTCTCGGGCTCTGTGTGCGTGTGGTGTTAATAATAAACCAAACCAAAAAGGGTAACTTTTAACGAAAAACAAATAAATTGCTTTGGCCGGAGCTACACAGCTGCGAATCTTTTCGCAAAGTGTTAAGCGTGTTGGTTTTCGGTCTACCATGTGCAAGTGCATATGCCTCTGCACTGCGAGAAACTTAAGTAGATTGGGCCTTAGTCAAGTCAGCATCAGCAGTCAATTCAATCTAGTCACCGTCGTTTGTCTATCTGGCTTAACTTTTTGATTTTGGGAGCTAGAAGACGAAAACATGCAGACCCAGAGATATCATAATATATAATGTTAATAAATTATTTAATTTTTGTATTGAACTATTAATTATTATTCTTTTTACTATTTAAATAATTGCATTGAACTACTTTCTTTATTTATTTATATAAACTACACCCTTACCTCCGACCAAATAAGGACAAATAATTAATGTTTAAGATCATCCAAAAATTAATCTTAGATCTTAGAGTTTTATATGCAAATAAAGCAAGCAATTGACCTTTGTAAACATTTTAAAATTAAAATTTTTCCACGTAAACTTGATTTTATATTCCATAATTTCAGAATTTAATGCTAGCACTAAATAAGTTCAAATAAGTCATTAAAATGGCAAAAAACTTTTCTCTGTGCCTTTTTATATGCGTGGCGATGGAAGAGAACAGCAAGTTTTAAGAGCGCAAAGTTTATGCTCTAATTTCCGAAAAGGAAAAATTAGCAAACTATCTGCACCATCGCCATATCATAAACATGGATAGCTGGCAGAAAGGAAATACAGCAGGACGTGGCCCTCACACTCTCCCCTGGTACAGTTGGTCACAAAAGCAGCATAAATTTGAAATGACAGCAGCACTTTCACAGTTTTTCGATGTCGTGTGGTGATAAAGTTGTCGTTGCCCTGTCTCTATATTTAATTTTTTTCCTTTTTGGGCAACAGTTTCTCAAAGGAAAAGAATGTGAGCCAGAAATTCAAGCTCGTAAAGTGCGGTTAGCTATGTGATGATTCTCGAATGGAAATAACATAGACCTTAAAGCCCCTAAATCTGCCTCTTGAATTATGCCATGAAAAATAGTCCAATGGTGACAAGATAGTAAGGAAGTGAAAAATTACATAAGAAATGGTGTCATAAAAACACAAAAGACAAATATATTTTTATGTAAATGTGTTCTATACTATAATAAGAATTTCCTTGTCTTTCATAATATTCTCTCATATTAAGAGAGTGTCAAAATTACAGAATTTATATTGATATTGTTTTTATGCTCATCTCATGCATGTTTAGTATTCCATTAGTGAGACACTAAATTGATGTGTTCGAATAATTTCTTCCTTTATTCGGTCGCTAAATGAAAATAGAATCTGTTGCACTCGCGAATACACAATCAGGCAAACCAAATGTGAAACCGCGACACAAATCAAACCTCTCGAATTGGCGGGGAGCTCTGGGTGGAATCCCCATGAATAATTGCCACAAAACAAAATATGTTTAAAATAAATTAAACAATGTGCCAAAGCGCTGACCGCACAACATGCGAAATGCCTGTTCTGGCCGCCTGGCCGGCAAAATGCCGAATAAATTGTAATTAAATTGACAGACGACAGGGAGAAAACAATGATTGCAATCCCTGCCATCCACTCTGCCGTCCTCGGGGTATATAATGCATATGAGTTTTTCGTTTGTTGCGTAAAACGATTTGTACGTTAATTATGGCAAGCGAGCTCTCTCGACGGACAACTCAAATCTCTGGCCGACCGACCAGCGGATTGTGGCGATTTAGCCTAGTTCAAAGTCCGCTCTTCAGTGGCACCCACGAAACAACGGCACGGACTGTGGCCACACTTTGGGGCATCGCGCTTTGATCCAACGCTGACCCAAATAAAACGGAAATGGTAACCTTTGCCTTTGTTGCATTCTCTTTTCTCGGAACCAATTTTGGTTTCGTTTCATCGATATGCAAGCTTCCCAGAACTTATCGGCTCTTTAGCGGATATCTGACAAAGGGTCCTACTTTGCCCCTCCAATATTTTGTGCCAAGATAAGGAATATAAATAAGTTACAGGCAAACCAGAGAATTTATTTAATGTAAATTACTTTCTAAGATCATAATTTGATCGACAAACAAATGGTAAAAGTAATCATTGACTGTTGTAAAATGCGTGCTCACAATAAGTGCCAAATTCATTGTTTATTAATTCTTCTTATTAATTGTTCAGCTTTCGAGAGCGTATGTGTCCGAACAGATCTAGAAGTCTAAAGAATACGTGCGACAAACTCTTGTTGTCGAAAGGTGGAGGTTGAACATATGTTTTTCATATTTGAAAGAGATTTTATATGAAAAATAAAGTTAAAATAAATGTAACACAAAGTCTATTGTTCGGCATCTTTTTTTTAATTTTCTTTTTAAATTTATAAATGTGTAATATATTTATTTTTTTTTATTGTGATTTAAAAATTGGTTTCTTTAAATTCAAATATAGGTCAATTTCTAAGCCATTTCTTGCAAAGTATCAATAATATATATATAAAAAATTAAAATAAAATAGAATACCGATATTGAGGGAGTAAATATAAAATTCGATATATTGATGCCTTTTTTGATATGTTAACAGCTTTACTCTATACCTCTCTCACCCTGATTTATAAACAACATTTTAAGAAAATCTAAAATCAGCTTTCGCGTTACCTCAAAAAATTGTTTAGGGTTACTCAACTGTTTATTAAAAGGTCTTTCATGTGCCATTGAAAATGTTTCTGATTTAATATATACCAACTTCATTGCAAACTTTTCGACACCCCTTTAAAGTTATTACAAATCCAGACTAATTTCTGAGTCAATCCTGATTACTTAAAATCTTCCTATTCAATATAAACAAACTAAGTAATGCGTAGAGCTCAAATGGAACAAGTTAATGCCCAATTAAATCAGACATTCACCCTCAATCCCACTTTTAGTCGCTTAAGGAGGAATTTTAAGGACAAAGTACTCGTGGCACAGCATAATTAGGCTTACGGCAGTGACTTTTATGCCCGATACAAGCCGCCAAATGAAATCGCCGCCACTTACACAACTCAATTCCAGCCACCAAGCCAACCCCAACCACGTAAGCACTGAACCACCCAAAACGCCCATCTCGCCGCCCATTTCACTCGAAAAGCCGCCCATTTGCGTGCGTCGCTAATTAGTGTAAAATGTTTCCTGTTATTTACCTTTTTCGGTTTTGTAAGCAACAAAACAAACTGCGCCGAGCAGTGTTGCCGTTTCCCCGCAATTATCTAGCTATTACAGCCATGTACAAGACATTCTTAAATATATTTTAAATAATCGTAGAATAACTAAAAATTTAATTTATAAATATACAAATTAAGTTTTTTCTGCACTGCATTGTTAATAAATTAACATTTTTTTTTACAATTTAAAATACCTATTAAAAGACTCTTTAATTATTGAAAAGTATAAGGGATCGCATTTACATTTATCTTTTAATAGCGTTTGACAATAAGTATTCGTCTGGGAGGACATCAAACATCAAGGTTGTCTTTCCTGTTTTTAAGTAAGAAAGCTGACATTCTTGATTATCTTTATAGCGAATTTTCTACAGTTTTTGCGATTTTTTGGCGAATAAATGCAGCAGCACTGCGGACATGACCTTGTGATGAGGCAGCATTAGAAAATTGTAAATGAACAACGGCCGCTGGGGAAGAAATTTGTTATAGTGGATACGTTGTATCACTAAACCGTTTCGGTGTCGATTTTTATTTGAGTTGCGTTACGTGACCTGTTTGGTCAATAACGAAGTACGCAGCGCTATTTGTTCAGCAGTTTGTGCACAAACGAAGACGAAATCAACGCTAATTAACTCGTTTTAGAGCATAAACGGGCGGGAAGGACTCGAGTTGCCATTGCCATTCATTTACGATGATCATTCAGACAGCTCTTCCGCGCTTAGCATGCACGTCGTCAACTCGGCGCAGCTCCACTCCACCGAACTGAGCTCAACTCGTTGCCCCGTAAATTGCATTTTAAAATAAATTATAATGATTATTATGTTGCAAACAACAGATGTCAGTCCCGACTGTCTTCCTCCGACATCCTGAATGTAGGTCGAAGCTGAAAACTCTCGCTTGGCCTCGCCCTTTTCCCTGAGTTTCCCCCATTGCTCCATTTCCCCATTCGAGTAATTTTCCCCCGTTTCCCGCCACTCGTTAACGTTGGCAGCAGCCGTCGCTCTGCCAGTTTGCCACTTTGGTCTTATGGCGCAAGCATAAAAATTTTAACTGAACAACATTAACGCGAGCACTTTATGGCGTTGATCTTAATATTATTAAATCAGCGATGAGTTTATTAAGCGCTAAACGGATGAGAGTGATAACGCAGAGGAGGGAACTTAATCAGTCAATAGACCAGGGCGTTCTTGTCTCTGAATTCTAATGAATAAGTAAAGTTATTTGATTCCCAAGCAAGTATTGACCGAAATATTGAGAATACGTGAAGTGGCCGCTAGTTAATGAGTGCGAAGTTTTTAAGGGATTACCCACATCCTATTCATTTCAGTAAAGCTGACCAACTTAACGACCATTCAGTTTAAGGCTTTTAACAAAAATTGAAACTTAAACACGGGAAGTCGACCAGATAGGTGGGAAAGGTTAAAGTCGACTAAAACACGACTCCTCTCTCTTTCTCTCTCGGCCTCAGGCCTCCGAGTCTTGACATTTTGAAGACATTAAACCGAAACTGCTGGCAGACCGCAGGACGTCCAGGTGGAGTGGGCCGGGTTGTCTGGTGGCCGGAGGCAGGACTGGAGCAGCAGATTTCCCCAAAGACAAAGACCATGTCCGAGCATCGGCTCTCGACCCGATCCTTCGACTCGGAGTTCAAGTTATGAATAATTAATGTCCGTCTAGGTGTGTGCGTGTGCCGTGTGGGCGTCCCCCGGCCGGAAGCTGCCTTAGCTGCGAGTGTCTGTCCTGTCGGTGGGCCCAGTCAGTCTGTGAGTGCGTTCGTGTGAGCGAGTTGATAATTTGTTATAATTGCCGGGGGAGGCCACAGGTCAATTTTGTGGGCATTTATACAAATTTGGCCAGACAAGTCAGCAAAAGGAGAAGGCTCACCTGCACAGCAGCTGGGAAAAGTTAAAAAGTCGGCCGACTAATCAAATTACCGCAAAAACTGGGCGATGGCTAGGAGAAATGTCTTGAGAAGACGAAAAGGGAAAATATATTTAATTGACATTCTGTAAAATAAGTGAGATACAGTTTTCCTTTCTTAAATGGGAGTTTTAGTACAAAAATTAAAATCTTTTCATCTGTTTCAGTCCTTTTTTTTCAGATAAAAATAAGTTCTGTGCCGGATACTTTAATAAATTTCAAATAATAATAGTAGAATTTTACCTTGCATTTCCTTGCATTCATAAAAACGTAAGGGAGAACCACAAGTGCTTTAGATGGTAATGAATCATATGAAATAGTTTAAAATACTCGGATAAATATATTACAAAATGAAACGTACTTTTTGTACCATAAAAAATTGTATATATTTATATAAAAAAAAATATTAATAC
Source organism: Drosophila tsacasi (assembly GCA_018904565.1). NCBI lineage: Eukaryota > Metazoa > Arthropoda > Insecta > Diptera > Drosophilidae > Drosophila > Drosophila tsacasi. Next base: position 43,935 of record JAEIHY010009428.1, on the reverse strand, counting down.
ATTCTAATTAATAAATACCTGGCACTTATTAATTGGTTTTCATATCTACTATACTTGTTTTTATAACCTCAGCTTAAGCTCTTAAAGCCTTTCTCCCTGCCCAATGGTCCGGGTGGACCAACTCAAAGTCGAAGTCATTCCTGACTGCGATTCTGTCTGACTCCGTGGGCCACTCCTGATGACCATAAATACCTTAACGGCTTTCACTATACTTAAGTCACCTCAGCAGTTAAGAGGCAAGACAGGGCTCGTGCTCGGGCTCGGAAATCCAGCAGCGAGGAGCGACCTGGTCCGGCTGCATCCGCCAGTTGGCTATGTAAGCACATTAAGCGCTTTCCCAGGCGGCCGGCGGAGGGGAGGAGTGGGTGCTGCGGGGCGTGGTGCAGTCATTTAAGGCCCGTATTTCGCTTAAACGCGCACAAAACGAAACTTTTTGCTGTGCCGCAATGAAATAAACGAGTAAACTCAATAATGCACTTGGCGAGCACAACACACAATTGCCAGGATCCCTCGCCATCACAAACTTAATGTTGCCGCATTTTTTGTTCCATTTTTTGCTTCCACACTCTTTTAAGCCCATTCATTGAAACATATGGCAGATGTCGTAGCCATTTAATACCCATTGTTTCTGAAATGCGCTGTAGTGTGCTTTTTTATTTGCTTTTTGTTTTAAAAGTTTCCCCACTTAACGGCGAACCTGTTCGATTGATGGCCAACGGGGCGCATACTTGACGCCTGAAGTACACCGGTGGCGGCGACAGCTGCGAGTAATTCACCTGCCTCGGTCTGATTTTCATTACAACTATAAAAGAGGAGGGTTTAAATGCTTACGAATGGTGCTGGACCTTATTAAATTTACACATATAATGTTAATCACAGGACGAAAAGCTCAGGATGAACGCGTTCGACTTAAGACTACAATTTATTAATATTGTACATGTAAATCCACTGTGTACGTTTGATTTCCCATATAATAATGTCACTTAAGTGTCGAATTTTAAAACAGTGTGGGAATATTCAGAGCTTTAGACGAACTGAGAGGTTGAGCACACACAAAGGTCAGATACATTATCAGAAAGAACTTGATTTGACGACGGAATACAAATAAACCTATTTACTTATTCTGATTCACTTTTTTGCTTACCTACCGTGTCATTATTTTCCCAAGCTCTTCCTTTTCCAAACTTTTTACTCAAAAAATAATTTAAATTATTATATTTTCATATTTGTTACAATGCTCCAATATATTCCCATAGTTAATGGAGAGCGTTATGGATTTCCCATTCAGATGCCAAATAGAATTTAGCCCTACCGGTGGCACTGCAATCTGGCCAGCTTTCACAACAACCAAAACCTGAAGAGAGCACAATCGCCACAACGGACATCAAAGTGTTATAAATTAAAATTTATGTTGCCTTTTAAAATGGCACAAAAAATTACGATAAATTTATAAACGCCAGGACCGCAGAATGCGGGCAGCCAGACAATAAAAGCCTCTCCTCAATACGAGCTGCTAAAGTGTGGAAAAAAGCCACCAAACAGACATTGAGCATAAATCAATTTGGACAAGAAACATGCAACAAAAACCCGAAAGGGGTGAACATTTACTAGTTGCGGAATGGCAGCGGAGCATTTAACTTTCAGGACTGTCAATTCAATTGAACTTCATTTTTTACGTCCAACCAAACGAAACGAAATTAGAACAATTGAATTGTAAATAGTAGAGCGGAGGAACGACAAGGCGAAGATGATGATGCTGACTAGGAGCGAGTGGCGCAGAGTGGCAAGGATAGCCACCAAATTGGAAATGTTTGTCACGTATTTTACAAATTCACTGCGACGACTTGCCTCTGTAGGATGTAACAGTATCTGTATCTGCCAGACGTGCATGTATCTGTATCTCGTCGATAGTTGTCTTTTTGCCGTGAGGCGAGGTGTGCTGCTGGCCGGGTCTGCGGTTAGTCTGCAGCATCGATTGTCCGTGGATATCTTTTGCGGCTTTCTTTTGGCCTTTCCCATTATTCGGTTGTGGTCTCATGCCTCATGCGACCTGGGATTATAATGCACGTCGTGTCCCAGTGTGCACACACTCACATTTCTTTAAGATAAAGCCGCATTGAAATTTCTTCAAGGCTAAGTTGCAGTTGCAAAATGAATTAGATCTGGGTTGGAGCGCAAGGTAAATTATCGACTTTCAAAAATTAAAGCATGTACCTTGTAGAATTTTGCTGTACAAACTTTATTTTTTATATGTGTGCCATCGGGTAAAACAATTAATTTTGTTAAGATGCAAATAAAACTCTGTGCTATTTCCGTTTGCCATTCTTAAAACTATAATATATATTAATCGAAAGTTTATTTTTTAATTTTATTGCCACTGCACTATTAAAACGTCAAAAGAGAAAATTTCTCAAAAAGAGGATAAATGTGTTCCTATAGAAACTCTTTATATGCCTTTCAAAGTTCGATTTGGGCATTGTTTTAGAAACCAAATATTATTATTGGAATTTGAACTTCTGAGCTTGAACTTCAATATTGCTTATAATGCGGATTAAGCATGGTAAAATACATTTACGGCACATCCTACCCATCGGAGTTCATTGGAAACAATTAGAAAATGGCTCTTGGTTGTCACACTCTTGGGAAATTATGACGCTAAAAGCGGAAAACAGACCAAGAAATCACAGAAAAGTTTGACCAACTGGCACTAATAAGCGCTAATTTTGTTAGCCCTGTAACATGGAATGGGAGGACGACGGCGACGAGGACGAGGAGTAGTTACCAGCTACCAGTTACCAGCTACCGCCTCGCCCCTGCTGATGGCATGCCAAAAGGCAAGTTGACGCTGCTTTGGAGGAGAAGACTCTCGAGTGGACTCTCGTGACGCTGCTCGGACGATTTAGCAAAGTCGCTGCAGCTCAAACACTAATTCCATTCATTAAAAAACTTTTTATATGCCAATTTTTTTGTTTCGCCCCGCTGCCCGTCGCTTTTCTTCCTCTTCCACCGAGTTGCCTTTGAACGTTGCAAAGTTTGCAGCTACTTGGATGCCATAAAGACAAGCTGGATGCTTCAGTTGGGCCAGCTTCCGTTCATCCATTCGCGCTCTGAGACAAAGCCACCGAAATGGGGGAAAAAACGGACAACTTTCTCAGAACTCCACCGTACATCATCAGTCACATAATGAAGTAGTGCAGCTGCTGAAAATGCTCGTAACTTTCGAGTTTATGGCTTGTCCGAGCCAAGAGACAACTGTTCGCGGGACGGCCAGGCTGAGTAAATTAATTAAATTTCCTTCTCGGTCTACGTGCTATGCTAAATAGCTGGCCGCTCTTCCGGTTTTCTGAGTTATTTTGCTGGACACCGCCGGACAGGCTTAACTTCTTTGACGAGAATGGTTTATTAAGTGGAGAGGTTTAAAATAATAATAATGCCTTACCCTAAATAAAATACAAATTACCATCTTATATTAAGCTGATATTTGCTGTACTGGTTTACTTATTCACTTATTTTACCAACAGTTGATAATAAATTTCGCTGGGGTACTAGTTTTAATAGGAGATACTTAGCTTGTGAAGTTTGTTAATATTTCTTTTTAGTTTATGCCACATTCTAGCACCTCTTCGAGTGGTTATTAATGTTTACGCAAGAAGGGATAATTACATAATTTACAGCACACTCAAGAATAATCGGGACACAACTGCAATGCAGTCATAAACTCGCACCAAATATCAATTTATACACTTAATTAAGCACATATGTGACTGCGACATTTTGCGATGGCAGAGAGAAGGGACCAGGAGCAGCGGCAGAGGCAGCTCGAAGTCAATTGCAATTTTATGAGCTGTTGAAAATGAAGTACGTAAAACGAGAGGGCGAGAAGCCGACTCCACTTCACAACCCATTACGCTGATTGGCTTTTAATGTTTATCAATACATTACGCAGTCGGCGGCAGAACTGATGCTGCTGATGAGCAGGCGAAAAGGACGAAGTGGAAGCCGAGCCCTGTCGGTTGCCAAAGTTGACGGTTGAGGTTTCTGTGGTTAGCATAGAGTGCTCTTTAAAAATGCATGACCCACTACGTACTGCAAGCACTCAGAGAGGCCGATTGCCGTGCATGTCCCCCATAAATTTCCATTATCACATGCAAGGCATTTAGGCAGCTGTTATTTTCATACAAGAATTATAAGATGCACCATTCTTGCTCTCTAAGGCGGCAGGCCACGCGGCTTTTCCCCTTAGCAGTTGCAGGCAACTATTTTTCTGGACCTTCATTTTCCCTGTGTGCATAATTCATTGTCAGCGAGGGCTGCGCGTGCTGGCAGCTAAAATACTCGTGCCTCAACTCATTCCACGTGGCCTGTAACAAGCACCGCAGTGGCACAGGAAGTGGCCACATCTGACTTTGTGGCTTCATAATGAGATATCTGTAAGTGTGACCAGCAGCTGGCAGTTTTGATTTTAATTTAATGGGTAGAAAGGTTAGGAAGAGTTTATTTACTTATGCCGGATTATGTTCAGTATTCAAGTACGAAATAACCAAAATAAATAGTTGTGTACTTAAAAAAATTTTAAATTAAATAAAATTAACAAATTTGAAGGTTTTCTTTAGTTTAATGTGAATAAGTCTAAGTTACGATGAATTCTTTTTTTTTAGTGAGGGAAGTGCGAGAGTTTTAGTATGTTTATGTCATAAAATGCATGAATCCTTGAATCCATACATACCTTCAAAACTAATGAATACAAGCAGTATAATAATTTTTTAGTCCTACTCATCCTCTTTTCTGTAATTAGATTTAATTAACATATATTATGTAATATAAATTGCTCAGATTTTTAAGAACTTACAAGAATGTTTTTCTCAGAGACTCGAAAATAAAATTAATTCTTCCCACAATTTGTCAGGATGCGCCCACAGTTCGGTTGATGGCACAGGAAGCCAGGGCAGCAGGCGACGACTATAACTGCCATGCATCATCATCATCGTCTTCAGCTGGCCACAAGCATCGGTGGCGGTGGCAACAATAGCAACGAAAACGGCTGCTACAAGCTGTACAAACTAAATCCTATTATGAACTTTGAGCTTATGAAAGGACCTCAAGCGGGGCCCGGAGAAACTTGGCCCTGCTGCGACCTGTGTACTTGTGCTGGTGTTGGCCACGTTTACATTTCTGCATAATTAAGTTATATGCCCTGCACTACGGCACACAAAAACATATGCATTTATATGTATGTCATGTGTCTGTGCTTGGGATTCACCTTCGGCCGGACATTTTGCAGCTGCCCGTAGTTTTTCATTGCGCATCCGCCATGTGAGCCGGGCGAAGGCTTGTCCGCTTTAATTGTTATAAATTATGCATAAATTAGTGGCGGCCCTATTAAAGCATCTCCCTTTAAGTGGCAGTCACTGCAATCGCGTAAGAGACCACCCGCGCACTTACAACCAATCGCAGAACACAGCTGTTGGCAAATCGAAATTTCTTGCTTGGCTTAGCACAATTTCCGTCCGGTCCGCTCTCAATTTATCAGCTGAATGTCGACGTGAAGCGTTGAAAACAATTGGCAGCTAATTTTCCTGAAAATTCTGCGCTATTTTTTATGTCCGTTCTCTGCAATCCAGCTGCGGTGCCGAGGAGCAGGGTCCTTGGTTTCACTAGGCGATTCCTTCTGGCGGAACCAGCAACATTGCAGTTGTAAAATGCAAAATAAATTTCTAATGAATATTGAAGTGTGAAATTTGAATTGATTGCATTTGATTTGTGGATTTACTGTTGGATATTTACTGTGGGGCGGTCGGTCTACCACACCAAAGCGAAGTGGAGCTGGCAGAGCAGCGTGAATGGAAATGGTAATGGCAGAGTGGAATCGGATCTGGGTTGTTGCTCAATTGCCGTTGAAAATTGAATTGAGCAGAGCAGCCAACGTAAGGGAATTTATATCAAAGCTTCAACGGTTTTGTTATATTGTGGAGTAATGAGTTCTTCCGGAAGGAGTATCCGAGACTTCGGAGTTGAGTTGAGTTTAACTTTAGCCCATTACGAAAATATTAGATCTATTATTTCCTTTTATCTGTGATTTGTAATATTTTTACTTACGGATATTTCAGATTTTACTTAATTACGAGGATGATGTCCCAAACATCAAACCTCTGCATTATGCCCAAAGAGTCCTGAAACTAATTCAATTAAGCCTCGGCAACCTAGTTAAAATTAAATTCAAACTTTGACTTGAAACCGCAAATAATAACGACTGCAGCTTGCGAATCTGCCTGCGCTTTCACCAAGGCAACTTGCCTCTGAGCCGCCTTCAGCAATCAGATGCTGCCCAGAATGGTTTCGCATAATTGCAAAAGTATTGCAATTTGCTGTCTTCCGCTTTGGAGTAAGTCCTACTTCAAGATATAATTGAATTGTCCGTGCGGCGCGCCGTAACGGAAGACTCGCCAAGCCGCAAAATGAAATTGTTGCCAAAAGAAAGGCCGGGCAGGAAGCGGAAATCCAAACTAGACGCCCGGCGTCATGTTTTAATAATTTCGCCCGGCAACAGCGCTGGCAAAATTCAATTTTATTCAATAATATTAGCTGCTCACATTCCGGGCCTCACTATCGCTCCCGTCCCCGTGCCCTCCTTTGGCTTGTGGTCGCCAAGTTTTGCAACCGCATTGGGATTTGCCCAGAAATCCGAATCTGAATCTGAACCTGAAGTCCCGGAAGCAGTCCATGTGTGCGGCTACTGGCCCACTTCCTCCAACACTTCACGCTTCTGCAACCACCTCCGGCCCGGTTTGTTTGACTTGGCACGCCAACTTAGAGCCAAGTTTTGGCTAGTTAAGCCAAAAACCGCCATCTGCCGCATATGGAAATTGGGTCGCCGTAGCAGGCCACCCTGCACTTGGACTCCTCGGGCACGGAGCCCGGTCTTTGCTCCGCAATCCCCCTGGTCTACGGCCAACTTCTTGGCGCTCTTGTTGACTTTCTACCGCAGCTGGTGCGAAGTTATGTCACAGTGCCGGAAGGTTTGATTTGCTAATTTGTTATTGGCCAGCCATCGGAATCTGAACGGTGGCGAAACTTTGAACGTGCATGTAGTTCGTAAGCTCGTTGAAAATGCATGTGCGACTTAATTGGCTTACAATGAAGCCGGCATAATTTGGCAACGGCTTAGTTTCATTTTACATTGCAATCTTAGGGAGCAGTAGCACGCATTAAAGAGGATTTTTGGAAACATTGTTTCATGAGCTTATATAGCTCCCATTTAACACACTTTCAATAAATCATTTTGTTTATTCATTGAAGGGAAACTATTTTTATTTATATCGATCGGTAGATATATGTTCGAAAGTGTGAAACCGCAGGTCTAGAGTTCGGCTTAGAAACCGACCAGCTATATCATATGTGTCACAAAAACAATAGTGTTTATATTTTGCTGACAAATGTTCTCTAAAATTATAAGAGCCCTTTTCATATACTATATATCGAGAACAAAGTTCGTTCAATTTATATCGAATATGGAGTATCTTATAATAAGCAAGGGGATTCTTATGCAATAAGGATTATGTGTATATTGAGCTTCTGCAAAATATATTTACATTTATTTTGAAACATTTATCTTTATTTGGGTGTTGTGGGATACGTTTCTTGCAATTGTCATCAGTAGTCTTCATGTGTCAACATTTTCTCTGCCTTACGTCCTGTTTAATGTTGAGCTTTCATAATTTTGAGAAATTTTAAGCCAATGCTAATTTTCCATTTTCATCTTCATTTTAATTTCACTCATAGTGCAAGTGGGTCCCATTTGTTTCACTATTCTGCTTACAATAAAAATATTAATATTACAAAAATAAAAAATCCGTTAATTGTGAAAAAATTTTATTGTTTCAACTACAACGTCGCGACGTTTTGTCCTTTTCATGTGAATTTTCCCCTGGTTATCAGCAAAGTTTACATAGATTAGGAAAATTGCAGGCACTTACTTAAATAAGTACATTGTATTTTGTATATTATTTTTCATTTGCGGCTTTCTCTACATAAAGAAAATTCAGCTCGATTGGGTTCAAGCTCTTCTTTTTCAAAATTGGATTTTTCTTTCAAGCAGAAGCTATTTGTTTTAAAAATGTTTTTAGCGGATTATTTTCTTCCACTTCCCCAACTATTTATACTATACACAGAGTTTGTCTTGTTTTAAACAATTATTAACTGTTTTACAAACCGCCTATCAAAGTGTGGGATACTTAAAATGAACGTAATTGGGATTCTGGGAAACCTAGACATTGAGAGGGAAGAATGACATCACATTTAAATGCTTATATTGTGTCTGAGTCTCTGATTGTTTATGTTTGAACTGCGCATTCCCAAAGCAAATCCAGGACTTCGAAATTTAATTAAGTCATTACTAAATGAAATTGGATTACAATAGATTATAATTTGGTAAACCTGTAGTTTAATTGGAAATTATTCAGCAGGCGCCTCTTCCTAACTGGGTCCGATAGAAATAAACGAACTAGCCACGCTGGTAATTTAATAGGAAACAGCATAAAGTGGCTTCGATTTAACCCAATAAGTATGCAGGCATTGCTGATATCGGAGCCACGGATGGGGCAACCTTTCCCACAAGCTGCTTCTTGCCATTTAAATGTTCATTCCTCGGCTCCTGCCAGCTGCTGCGAAATCCGAGTCGCTCGCAAATTATATGTTAATGCAATTGTAATTGATACAAATTTGATTTCGGAAGGAATAAAAATGTGTTGCTCCAGCCGCTGCCGCTGTCGGCATTGGAAATGAGAAATCATTCGGAAGCGATGTGGGGGAAAGTGGAGGGAAATGCGGCCGGGAAACTCACATGCCCGGCACATTGCGCCACTACGTGTCAGCTGCCATGGGGGCTGAATGGGTGGCGGCTGCTCGAGATAACGCAATAATTTATATGAACTTTACAGGGTCATTAATTTAAAGCTTATTCAGTTGTTCAAGATTTATTAAATTAACTCAAGTTGTGGCAGCCACAATTTCGGAAGTTTGAGGGTTAGCAGAGAGTGCGAGAAAATGTGGGGGTGATGCTGGGTTGCTTATATAATCCATTTTATGCTCGATAGGAAGTTGGCTTCAGCGATTTCGGCTTTGTTCTCATAATCCCGGGACTTAACGATAACATCTATGCTATCAACTAAAACCGCGATATTCAGGCAGTTCTTAAATACATTTTCGTTTCTGATTCCATTGTAATAATTTGAGGGTTATTATTTTATTAAATTACATTACTATTAAAATATAAACTTTTGTTTTGGTAGGGTTACATCAGAGCACCATTTCTGGATTTTATACATACATATGTATGTATATGTTTTTAGTTTATCAGAGCCAGATCCCTCAAACTATTGGTTTCCTTTACTTTAGAGGAGGAAGAATAAATGTTTCTTATCATTGTTGAAGTCCGAAATCCAAGTTTAGTAATAAAGAGTCCTTAGACGTTTAATTTTAACAAGTAGGAAAGCTAAATTAGAGTGTGAGTGACTGCACTCCCATGGGAGATAATAATCACTCACTAATTATGCTCGAATTTATGAGAAACTTTAATTAAATAGGGCGAAAGGTAGAAGTTGAAAAATGAAGTCAAATATTGCTGGGAACAAATACTCATTGGAGCTGCCGACACAAATGTTCTAGATGTTGCAGAGGTTCAAAATCTACAACGAAATAACTACAAGGAATAACAACCAAGAAATCTGATCAATATTTGAGACTTACCACCGAAATTTTTTTAAATATACCTTAGTTACGGTCTGTCATGAGTTGTTTTGGGGTTTAGAAGAAAGTTAATCTGCGTACATGAGATATTAATCTCCATCTGTTGTTTCTCAAGGACAAGGATTCGGCTATTGTTGATGATCAAGGATATTATAATTTATGTGATGGATGGTGCCACCTTTTACCTTATGCATACATTCTTGGTTGGCTTTGAGCTATTGTACCCCTTAACCCTATAGATACCTTGTATAAAAAGCAGTCAAGTGCCGCCATCGCTACCCAATTGGCCAGACATAATTAACTTAAAATAAATACGTTGTAATGCCAGCACAGTTGGGAATGGAGTAACCCTAATAAGGAGTAACAAAGCTACCTGTTTGCTAATATCAAAGCCGAAACCCAATGCAATCCAATTTATTGCATTGACCGCGAACGAGTGGGCGGGGACTTCGCAGGCAGATAGTGGCGTCTAGCTTGGAATTGCAATTTGCTTGCCCAGGTAAATGTTGCTGCAAAAACAAAAATTACAGAAGCAGCCAGACGGAGCTACATTTTGATTGAAACGCTGCAATTTGGACCCGGAAGGCAGGAGGATCGGGCAGGGAAAGAATATCGAGTACTCCCCAGACAAGGAGGGAACGGGCATGGCTGGGGAATATTCATGGCAAAGCCAATGCTTGAGTGGCAACAACCACAAAAACGCATTGAATTGAAAATGTTTGAATATATATTGCAAGTTTGACTTGATTGAAGCACTTGATATCGTTTCCTTTTTGACAGAGCCAGTGACGCCACTTGACGGAATCCTGCCCCGCCCCCAAACTCAACCCCTTCGCTATTCTTCGGCTGAACTTTGCTCGAGGATTACCGGCGGCCGGGCCACTGGGTGGGGCGAGCCACTAACAAATTTTCATTCATCAGTTCAAGTTGGTCAGTTCCTGACGATGGGCCATGAGTTAACTTTAATCAATTTAAATGTATTCAGGTTGAACACACCAATTGCCACAGAAATGCATGACTTGACCACTTAACTTCGAGGCATTTGTGCACAAATATTCTGTAAAATTGATTAATAAGTGTGTCCTAAAAGTACTGAAGTTCATATAATATTATGGAGTTAAAGCTGGGTGAGGTGAGTCATGAGTCCAAGGGTTGGGTTGTAAGTTCGGAAACATTTCATACATTTCAAGGACTACCAGTATTTCCAAGCATTAATTTCAAAAAGGCCGAGCCACTTTTGTGGCGGCATATCAGACTTCCTCATTACGGTCATTGAGCTCTGGGTTCGGCACAATCATTGCACCGCACGCTGCTTAGTTTTTATAGCCGCGACGGAAGTATCCGGAGTCACTGAATAATAAAAGTCAGAATTTAAACATTAATTAGAGCCATCGATGCGCAGCCAACGAAAATACCTATCAGCGAGAGCGGGGCCCACGTGTCCTGCATGCCAAATACGCATCACGTAAGCAGAGAATCCGCAGGATACACAGTCACCGAAAGTTGCCGCGACCTGTTTAATGTGGATAACAATTTCGGGGCACTTTTTGTGTGCTTCCCTTGGCCGCCGCGTCATGCCATCCGCAGAATTCACAGAAACTAACCGCAAGACAAAATCCGTCGGAGAAGTTTGCGAGGAGTTTAACGCCATTTTTCGTATGCGTGGTCTGCGTTGATTTTACGACATTTTCGGCAGCGATTTCCATAAAGCAAAGTCGTCTCGCAGGGTCTTATGCCCGTGTGTCCTTGCCGCACGGCGGCTAACTCCATAAAATTACAAGATACTACCTGTTAGAAGTTCCTCTTCGCTGAAATTCCAATAAACTCACTGCACAATATTAGTTTTTATGCGGCATCCAGCAACAACAAAAAATGCTGGTGGAGAAAAGGAACAAGTACACTTGCAAACAAAAAGGAGGAAAAGTTGGCCAGAGGAGAAAGAAACTGCAAAATCATTTAAGCAAACAGTCACAGACTTTGGCAGCCTTCCGCTGGATCTACGATACCTGCATGGAAAACTTTCCGCTATGTGACTTTCAGAATTTTTAGTTTTGATTTCAGGACTTTTCCCCGCTGCCATTGTTGTTGGCAGCTTAGTTTTGGTTTTGGCCTTAGCTGCAAATATTGCAAGTTGGCCCAAAGTCACGTGCAAGTTTACAGACATTCGGTTTGGTCTGGCACTTGGCACCCGTGGAATGGATTTCAAGAGCCAGCTACGTTGTCTTTAAATTCTAGGATGCTGTGCAGTTAGTATCGGTAAGTTTTCGGAAGAAGAAAGCGTTGAAAAGTTTGCCTTTAAATATGGTTGGCATAGTCAGATCTGTAAGAAAACTATATTCACTTCAGTTTAGGTTAATAGTAATTAACATTTTAAGGAATTCTAACTAAACTACAATTGTAGATAAAATCCTATAAAATATGATAATTTTAATAATCATAGGTTCCGATTAATGCAATGTTATTTGGTGAAAAGAACTTTACAAATTATTATAAAAAGGCGAATTTAATGTTCTTAATCTGCCAATAATGCCTAACTTCAGTACTTCTAACCGAAAACTATTTATTTTATTTGTTTTGAATGTTGTTGCTATAAAATGATTAAGTTCGAATCCAATTAAATCTCAGTTTAGAAGAATCTTTATATATAATAAGTATTATATAATTCATCTCATTTCATAAGTCGAAGGTTTTAGCGTCTTTTGACTGTTAACAGGGAAAGAAAACATTAAATTTGAATAGTTATAAAATCTGCAAACATATTTAAGCACAAGTCAAACAATAAACACTTTATACTTTAAGTTCCAGCTCTGCAAATTTGTTCCTGCTTCCATGTTAATTTAAGAGCGGAACTTCACTGATTTCGGATCCCTTCGCTGCCATTTAGCCCCAATCCTGTGGATCTGCCAGGGCGAGGATGAGCCGCTCAACACCTTTTGCAGTGAATGGAGCAGAAGAAATCATATCAAGTGCTTCGGCGGATATAATATATATAACAATTTTCACACAATTTTCCTAACACGTTATTTGCGCGTATTTCACATATCCTTGCCGTTGCTGCCCGGCTGCCTTCCACTCCTGCGGCCGTAAGTGTGTGCGTGTGAATTAGCGGCAAACGGATGTTGAATTGGTTTGCCTTCGCCTCGGCGTGCCACTCAGCCGTGAAGATGTGTGCGCTCGTTTACGTATACGTACATGGGGCTTCTTGCGGCTGTGTGTGTGGAGGAGCATCTTGTGGCTGGTTTTTCCCCGTCCAATGTTGACTGCTTGTTTTTATTCCCTTTTTGAGCGCAGGATGTGCGCAGCGCAGTCCTGGCACGTTGGCGCGCTTAAATCAAAGCAATTTGCCAAGCACATTCGTGTTGTAAATTATCGCCGCAGGATTTTGTTTTATTAAACCGAGAGTGTGTCCGTGGGTCCGTATGTGAATATGCGATGGGATGGGTCTGTTATTGTGCTTGCGAGCTGCCCGAGATTCATCGGGCTGCGTCTTGGCTTGGCGCTGATTGCTACTGGGATTATGTGGGGCAAGTTTAAAGTAGTTGTAAGCCAAATTAAAGCATAAATACATAAAAATGCCACAGAATTCCTCCTTCTTATTAGTAGATATTAAGTTTAATATAATTCGATGTGAGATTTGTTTGCAACTAAAGAATGAAGTGAGCAGAATGTAGGAAATTTTGAAGTAAAGTGTCAACAAATGAGGTCAGGAAAAATGATTCATTATCAAGGGACTTTGCTGAAAGAAAATAAATAAAGAGTACAATTATTATCGCACTATTTCTTACTGTGCCTTATCATAAGCGGACTTATTAATATTTACTTAGGAGAAGTCAGCGGGGCAACTAACACAAAAGAAATTGAGATCACTTGGTACCATGTACATCACTGATAAACCCGAAATCAGTTTCGGTGATTAGTGAATCTGCCTATAAATTAAAGGCATTGCTCTTACTTGGCATCAGTTTCAAGTAGTGAGTGACAAAGTTACGTCTTAGTTTACCTTCAGTAATGAAGTTTCTCTAAGTAGTATCCATTAAAGAGTCGTGACTATATTCAAGCCGACCTTGTGGCTTACTACCTTAAGAAACTTCAGTTAATTCCGACGGTGAGATGAAATCACTATCAGCTTGAACTTCTGGCCCACGATCAGGACATACATTTCTTTTATCTACAAAAATCATTTGTTTAAGTAGTGGATACAACGGCGATTGACCACAATAATGCTCGCATTGTGTTACCTACTTAACTAGTCGATTTTTACAAACTACGCCAGTGCCTCTATTAATGTATTTTTGAAACAAAATTAAATTTAAAAATATACTATTTTGTAAATAAAAATAAAAATATAAAGCTTATATTGACAACAAATTAAACAGTAGCTTTTTTATTAATATTTGTACATACTTATTAAAGAATAAGGTAAGGTTGGTTACAATTTGTTTGCATTATTTCTATCTGAAAACAAAAGAGAATTATTACCCTGTATGTGAAATATAATATTATTAATGTGTTCTAGTTCTCGATACTATAGGGCTTTCGATAGAATTAATTTACTACTTATACAATGGAAACCGGAATTGAAAAAGTAGAAAATACGATATTGGTCCCATTTTGAGAACATTTTTAAAGGCAATAAATTTGTCCTATTGCAGTGCTTTTTCAAGGTTGTTATGTTAATTCTAATTACTGTAAAGTTTTAGAAACAGACTTATTACAGCTATAACCGAACGGATTACTTTAGGTTAACAAGATACTTATTTTTGGTTATATTTTGTATGCTTATATTGAATATTCATTTTATTATTGTAAATATACTTAAAATATATAAAAGCAATATTTTTCAGTACATCCCATCCCTGAGAGACCATCTTTAATCTTTCATGTAGTATTTGAGTTATCCATATCTCCGATTATTTTTTTGAATTGATCTCACATACAGTGCAATACATACAATACAATATAATACAACATAATTGATTGGAATTTTTCTACAGATCTCTTTACAGGAAATAACCTGGCGCTAAATCGGCTAATCAGCATTGTATTCCGGCTGAACAGCACCTCAATTTGCAGCCTTCAGTGTGCCGTCACTGAACTCATTAGTCAACCTCAATGATACTCCCGACGTGATCGATTTCCCGGCAGAGAGCACCCCGTGCGTTTACGTGCATAAATCAAAGTTGCGATAAGGTTAATACAATTGCCGCTCGCCCGCGCGGCTGCATACTTAACACCTCTTGCCGGTGGGCGCTGAATGAAGGAATGAATGAGTGAATGAAGGAGCTGTCGGATGGATGGACGGGAAGACCGGCAGGCAGCCGGAACGATTTAGCTGACATACGCCACATTGTTGCCCAAACACAAGGAGCATGACAGCCTACAACAGCGGCGACAATGGGCCGGGACAGTGTCAACGAGCGGCGGCAGCAGCCACCAAATGGTGTTATAGCTGCCATCGGTGGCATTCCTGCCATTTTGCCATTTTTCGCACGTGTGCCAAAGCCCTGACAGTGAAAAGTGTGTGCGGGGCTGTGACCGTGTGTGTCGGTTCGGTTATGTGAATGATTTTTCACTTTTGCCGAAATACATTTTTATAAATTCTGACAGCGCATTTGTTGAGCTCACTGGTGTCGATGCTGCTAGCAAAGTTGATAAAAATGTTCCCCCATTCTTCGGTGGAATCTTTCCTGAAAAGAATATCGGGGCTCCTGTGAGCATCGTCATGACCCATGACTTATAAGGGCCAAAAGAACGTTGAAGCTGGAAGAATAAGGAAGCAGGGTTATTTCAGTTGATGGTGAGTTCAATGAATTTAAAATGTCTACAAAACTATTAGCCATGAAAATATTTCAAAATATTTATGTTTTTTGATATATAATTTTAATATATTTATTATTTTAATATTTAAATGCTGAACGACTGATGTTTTGGATTCAGATTTATTTACAATAATAAACAACCATCATATGAATTATAATCCGTTTCATTCTTTGTCATCTCTCAGTAAGAGGTAAACAAAATTAGCTGTCAACAGTTCCGAACAGGGCAATCCACTCTGAGTGCCACAAGAAACGGGGATAATAAACCACATAAATATTATAACTTCATCAAGGCTCAACAGTTCACTACCCCCAAAGCCGCCCCAAAGTGTTGAGGCGCCAAGATTGATGATACAAAAATTGTGGGAGACAATGACCGACGTCCTGCAACTGCCGCAAAGATGGGCAAACGGTGTCAGGCTCGCAGCTCAAATATTTTGACCAAATTCCTCGACCATCCACTTATCAACGGC
This sequence comes from Drosophila tsacasi, assembly GCA_018904565.1. NCBI lineage: Eukaryota > Metazoa > Arthropoda > Insecta > Diptera > Drosophilidae > Drosophila > Drosophila tsacasi. Next base: position 27,899 of record JAEIHY010009428.1, on the reverse strand, counting down.
CTATCATCGTCTCATAATGTTGACATTTTTCCTACAGTTCAATGGGCATCAGAACTGGGACGTGTCTGTTGTTGTCTGACCTTATCTGCGGCTGGCAGGGGATCCGAGCGTCGAAATATCTGAGGGCTGCTGCCGAGAAGATGAGAAATGGGCCGATGAATGTCCCTTTGTTTGATTGACTCGCCTTCGCCTTTGTTTCAATGACTCGAAACATCTTGATGATAACTTGTCCAAACACAGACAAAGTTGATATATACAGGGCATTCGAATGTAACTGGAGGGAGGGAGCGATAGCAGGGAAGGGCATTGTGGGTGTGAGTGGCAGAGATGCGACGATCTCTGGGTGGCTCAAGTCAGGTAGTATCGAGTAGAAGTCGCTCTTCAAATAATATTTTTAACACATTTATCGGTTACTGCTTAAATTCGTTTTTATTAAAAAAAGCTAAAAGTAAATATGTAAGGAATTCCTTCTCTAAAATATTATTATTTAAAATATAAAAAGTGTAACACTTCTCATGTATCAATACATTTGTAGTACTCTCCAGCACTATTAACTGGTGAGGCCTTTATTTTTGCCATTTCTTGGTTCAGTGCGCGGCAAGTAGTTCAATATTTTCGACGCCATTTACTTGTCAGTCAATTCCGTGGAACGTACTTATATACGTTCTTACTTATATAACAGAACTAATGCCTTTGCCATTCCAATCGCAATCACATCATTAGGCGGCGACGCCCGCACATCTTGCTGCGGGAGGAAAATAAAAGAAAATGCGAGAAAATTCCATTGGTCCTGTGTTGATTTGTTTGCCTGGCAATTATTATCCTTATCGCTGACACAAATCGCCATTTAATTAGTTCAATGCCTTTGTGCCATGTTTGTATTTCCCATTGATTTGTTGACATTGTCTAAGTCGGGCAGGAAGTGGGACATGGCACTCGGGCCCGGATCCCAGTGTCGATAATGGTCGAGTAGGTTAATAGGGATCACGAGTCTCTGCGGCTGACAGCTGGCAAATATTTCCTCGCAAAAATCACATAATTGGCTTGATTTATTTCCATAACGACCCATGCGAAAATAACGCGATTTTAACCAGTTTTTCTCAAAGTGGCCTGGGTAATTAAATTTAAGGAAAGCGCACTCCTAATTAAAACTTAAATCAATAATAAAATGTTGCATAAATATTTTTAAATGGCATTAATGAAAGCTATTTGAGTGGAATGGAAATTCCAAATGAGCTTAACTTTTACCTAGAGTCTTCCAGGCAATTTCAATAAATTTTACTCTTTATGTACAACACACACCGGCCATAAATCAAGGGCTTGGCCAGGTTATAAATTACAATTAAAACTGAAGTATAATTATGTTATCTCTCCACAGCTCTCCACAGAGGCAGCAGACCAACAAGTTCACAAAACATTTCCCTGGGACTCTGCGACGTGTGTGCGACCTTTGTGCGAGTATCTCACCTTTTAGAAACTATTAATTATGTCTCCATTAGACGGACACAATAGTCGAAATGTCGCAAAAGTTTTGCTGTTCGAGCACTTCGGCCCGGGGGTTCGTTGGTGCCCATAAATCTGCATAAGCTGAATCCCCAAATCTCACTGCCGGAACATGTTGGTTGTGGCTTAATTAACATGAAAAGTGGCTGCAATTCACCGCTTCATCTGCCGTATCTGCATCTGTAGCCCGGTCACAAGGGCCATCTTAAAGACTCGCAGATTCCTTCTGGCAGTCACCCTTCCAGTTTCAAATGCACTTTCGTAAGCCGATTAAATCAGCGCTAATGCGATTTGCTTTTAACACTTAAAGTGCATTTTCCGCCCAGATAATTTCATACAATATGTTCACAGTGCCTAGAAGGGTTTTAAAGCTAAAGTCGAAGTCCTTTAAATGAAAATCTATGATTATATAAATATTCTGCATTAAATCAATTATGAATATTATTAATAATTATCTATTAGGTATATGTAATTTTAATTAATATATCGTAGGTCTATCCAAAACGTTACAAAACTCGACAACTTACTGGTGAAAAGAATATATTTTGTTTAACACTTTTATAGCTTGTTAACCGCCTTCCTACTATCTCAATACTTCGCCTGCTTGGCCATTTAGCTTAGTGGCCGGTATCTGTGGGATATGTCGCAGTATTTTATAGCTTAACTTTCGCCTGGACACTCCCTGCCCCAGTTGGTCTCATATTCGCATGCATCCTTCGGTTTGTTTTCACTACAATTTTCTTCGTTGTTCTACACAATTAACAGCCATTCCCATTCTCGCCCCGTCGTGCCCTTGCATCCTGGACGCTTCGCCTTTGGCCTGTTTGTTTGTTTGTTTGTTTGTGGGTCCTCTGCGTTTGCTGGCTTGTTTGTCCTGTAGTTGCCGGTGGGCGTGGCTCATTGTAATATGCGTTTTAGATTGTAGGCGCTGTGGCGCTCTGAGGTCCTGTTTCTGACCTCTGATCTCCCCTAGCCGCCCGGCTATTCGCTCAGCTCCTCTGACTGTGACTTGCATAATGAGTAGCTTGTTTGTCGAAGGCCATTGAGGCCTGGCTTTGGACCACATCGTTACTCCCAACAATTGAAAACGTTTAAGGGAATGACGTGTGGAGGATGAAACGCCTGGAGATGCAGTTTCAAAGGGCGATCGGCTAGCTTGGGTATTTGTGAGCGAAATATTCATGTTATGCGGTCAAAATCGACTTTGATTTAGCCGTGTGAAGGTACAACTAAGTGCATGCATGTAAAATATAATGTCAAACACATTTAATTAAAAATATGTATGTATATTTAATTCGGTATTGGTATTAGAAGTTACCATGAATAGAAGTCAATCAACTCTCGTTGCAAATACCCAAATTCATCCGACTAGCCCTCAAACATTAAAACTACTGTCAGGCACTCCATCTCCTGATTCCAGATTCCCTTCTTTGATTCAATATAATTGCACAATCTTTTGGGTGTGATTTTCTTTTTCCCTACATGGAATTCAAGTGAAAGCAATGGGATTGAAAAAAGCGGCATTGGGACAGAAGGCTATCAGAGCTATCAACAGCAGTTGCAATTGTGAGGGGGAGCAGCAACAAATGATTTAGAAAATGATTTATGGCACATTCATCTAATTACCAGGACCCGCAGAATGGCCGGGACCCAGTAGCATCAAGCAAAAAGGACCTGGACCAGGACCAGGACCCGGACCCTGACCAGAGCCAGAGTCCTGATGACAATTGTGTCCCATTTGTAGCCAATGTTGCTGCTGTATGTCCGTAGTCGAGGGTGTGGCCTCGGATGTGGCATGAGTGTGTTTGTCAGCAACATCATTGCTGACATTAATGACGCATTCCATCAGTCAGAGTCGAGTAATGTGGCTGGCGATGAGCGGCACTCCGAAGCCTTTTTCCGCGTTTGCAATGCAGCGCATCAATCGTCATCAGTTGCGAGTGTTGCGGCTGTAAAATGGGGCTCGTATTAGTATCGCATCAATTATAATTTCCGGCTGACAGGCGAATATGCGTTTAAGCTCCCAGATTTGTTGCAATTCCTTCGCCGACCCCCTCCACACGATTGCCACTATGGCGTGCCCTGCCCGTGATTGACGTGGTTGCGTCTGTGATCCTGGGGTAACCATTTGGCATATCCCATGCCATAACATCGAGGCTCACAATTCGAATTTAATTTACGTCGCCGGCACGTGGAAAAACGCCAGTTCTATGATGACATGTTTTTGTTTTTATTTATTGATTTACCATTATGTGTGGCTTTGTCGTTAGGTCGCTGGAGGGGGTGTGGCCCGTGCCCAATGTCCGATGGAATATGTTTCGGCTAATGATTGTTTTTGGGTAACATGGAGAAATGATTATAAGGGCCATGGGTCCGGCCGATAAACTGTTCGCTTTCTGTCGCTTCACGGGCAGGTAATTGCTTAATAATGCAACACAATGGGAAATTATTTTAGACTTCCTTCTTTATTACCAAAAATATAATAAATATTGAGAGATATTACCTTTAAGGTTATAAAACCTTAATTCTAAAACCCTGTATAAATTCACAAAGATTACTTACGCGTCAACAGGAAGAGTACTTGTTTCCTTAAGCTTCTTTTATTGAATAGGTTATTGCGAAGAATTATATAAATATTGAAAGCTAAGTATCTATATTTTCTTTAAAACCTACTTTATATCCTTCTTTAAAACTCCACAAAAATAATGTATTCTTCTCTCATCAAGTTTGGCTTCAAAGAATCCCAGGCTATAGTCAAAGTCGCTCTACTGAAGGCATAAATCGAAGCAGTTTCTTCCGATACTTCGAGCAATCACCTGTCCAAACCGAATCCGAGACAGGAACAAATCAAAAACTAATTCCAGCTCACCAAAAGAAACATCCTTGAACAAACCAAGAACAGGATTTCAAAGCATTTCAATGCCGCCGGCATGTGGCTGCCTCCCTCCTCGCCGCTCTGGCATCTGTCAGAAAAATAAACAAAACTGCAAATTTTATCGTGGGGAACGTTTATGCACAAATTGCTTCCAGGTTTTAGCGCTGTCGTGTCTGTCGCCTTATCGAATTTCAGGACAAGGATGCCGCAGACTCTAACTCGGAGCAGGACTCCGCCGGAGCCTGGATTCCGCGGCAAGGGCTCCGCGGCGGAGTAAAGTTTTCCTGCTCAAGGCGTAAAATGAAATCGACAGTAATTTGTGTTTATCTGTCTCCCTCTGACGCAGTGTGTACGTCTGTAGGAATAACAATTGTGACAACTTCTGCTGCTCCTGCGAGTGAGTATGTGGCGAAAAGTTGAACAACAGGAAATTACTTTAATTCGAAAAGTTGACTTTATCAAACTATGATATCTAAATGGCGGCTGGTGTTAATGTGGGCGACAAATATTGTGTCCCCGACTCAAGTTCAATAAGCCGGCTTCATCATATTGTCATGTCGCAGGATGTCAGCGGGCGGAGCGGGGAACTTGTGGAGCCCCAGCGGAGCTCCCAGCAGCCCTTAAGTCGCTTTGATGGCGCATAAGTAAGAGCCAATGAATAATTCATGTGCTATTTATACAAAATCGAAATGATAATCGTTCACTTTAGCATTTAAATCAGCTCATTCTGCCGGCGGTAGGGGCATCGCAGTTCTTTCCTTACTTCGATTCGAAGTCAACCTGACTTGACTGCGGCCTAGAGGCTACGACAAATTAACATCTGAATAGGTATTACTTGGGTTAATTTATGGTGAAAGGTGTCTTAAGTTAGAATTGCTTTTATAAATAGTCAATTTAAAACATTGGGAAATGCAACGCATTTTTTTTGTATTGCATTTTTTCCTGAATCATAATTATAATTATAATATATAAAATATGAAAGGTATATTACTTCAGTTGCTTCACATACGGAAAGTGGTTATTTCAACAGAAGTAATTATTCTGTACTTCGCTTTAAAAGCCCTTTGAGCTTGGTCACCAATGGTTATTAAAGCTGTTTCGGAGAGAAAGTTTCTGATAACAAAATTTGGTTTTCTACCGCGGCGATGTGATAGCTAACATTGCCTGAGACCCACATTCCCTGTTCAGACTTTTTTGGCTGGATACAGATAGAAAAAAAATAACAATTTGGCGCTTAATAAGACCATTTAACTCTTTTCATTCAGGTAAATTACAGACGCCCTGGAAATAGATCTGCTTTAATGACCAGATATTTTCCCTTTTGATAAGAAATCAGAAAATGTGATATAAAAGTTAGGAAATTTCCTATTGGACTCAATGACTGAAAATATCGGCATTTAAAAACCGCTGTTCATATACAAATTGCTATATCGATATTTTTAGTCATTGACACGTCGCTGGAAATATAGTTGCATAAAATTCAATGACTTCGATTGCTAAGTAAAAGGTCAAGTAGCCTAAAATCATAAAAAATAATTTCGAAAAATACATCGCAGACTCTCTAAAAGTCGTAATCGGATCGGATAAGGAATAACAGATTTCCGATAGCCAAGTGAATATGAATCTGTATTGAGAGCATACAATAACCGAAGCTATCATGTTGTTTCGCTTGATAGCACAAATCGTTGCTTTATATGACTTATCGATACATAAAATCTTCATGAAAATAATTTTCTGATTCCTTGGCTTTCGGTTACATTTTAGCAGCGTAAGAAACAGATTTTTTCTACTATAATTTGAAGTGAAGACTATCGGTTCTTGACAGAAAGTCATCATGCACTTTGGATGCATAGTAAGAAACTTGTCCTAAATACTGTTTGTATTTACTCCTCTGGTTTTCTAATAGTTTTAACACCGCGAAACCTATCAATCAATTGCTGCTTTGGCTATGAATGTGCATTTTTCCCAGCCACTTGCTCCTGGATTCTCTCATGAAAACCCAGATGTTATGTGCCAATTGACATTTATGGCTTGTGCAAGCATGCAAATCCAACGATAACACGCCTCACCACACGCCAATGTGTGTTGGAGAGCCTAAAAAAGGCTGAAAAAGCCCCGGGTGGCACTTAGGCGACGGGGTGTGAAGTGAGTGCGGACCTCAAGTTCCTATCTGCGATTATTCATAACTGCAATTGCGACTCGTCCTGCGTCCTGCGTCCTTCGCCCTTCGTCCTTCTCCAGTGAGCCACACTCACGCATTGGCAAGCTGTCGAGCATGAATTTTTCTGTTAAATTGTCTTGTTGAAAGAAAATCGCACACACTTAAGCCTTGGCAGGGGATAAACCCGATTTGCATGTCGCCGCCAATGTCACCAGCGGAGTTGGAGTTGGAGTCGAAGGTGGGGCAGCCTGAAAGCAAGTTGCATGGCTGGAATGCATTTTCCAACTGACAGTTGATAAACGACGTGCACTCAGCACTTAGAGTGTCAAGCTGGCTTTCCATACTCGCACACACACACCCCAGCCCGAGTGAGTGGTGCGGCAAAGAGCCCAGAAATGGCAAGCCGGTGCTCGAATGAGTGGAGCACACATTCTCCGTATTATTTCAATTCGCGATGAGTGCCGGGTGAGTGATGATTGTCAGACAAGCTGCAACTCCACTACAACTTCAATTCCAGCTCCGCCTTCAACTCCGACTCAGGCCCACTTGGCAGGAACGGTTTCTGGGCTTATCGCACACTTGTTGCCCGGCTTTGCATAATTTATGATCTTTGCCGTAATTGCTCTATTTTATGTCTCCAGGCAGCTTGGATTTAAAGTAACCGCCAACCCCCCGCACTTGTGCCCACTCGTCGGGCTCTTATCTAGGCAGCGGGACACAGGACTTGGCCGCGGCAAGGACTTCGGCACTTAAGACCTTTAAAATTTATGTCAAATGCATTTGTAAAATACGGCAATCGTACGAGTGGTTAAACCGATTTCTATGCCATTTAAAGTGCACAGTGTTTCCAGTACGGTCTAATAAGATTGGTTTTGATTCTTATAGGTTGTTTCTCCAGATTTCCTTGACTAAATTGTATCTTGCGGAATTTTATTAATCTAAGTAATATTTTGGACAAAGTATAAAGAATTTTTAACTTTAAATAAAAGCTATTATTGGTAGATAAAAACCCAAGTCTATCAATATTCTTCAAATTGATCTACTTACCTTTGAGTTCAGGTATCTGAAGACGTCCCAATGTGCCACCACGTCGATGGTGAAAGACGAGGGCAAATACAGATTGTGGGAACAGCGAAAAAATCTTGGAGAATTTTTGTGCAGTTGGTCGTGGGAAGTATTCGTGCTCGGAAAATGTAATTTCAGAGCACGTCGGTGGTCCCAAGTCCTCCTCGTTTCTTTGTTCTCCGCGGCAGCTCTTCGACCACATATGCATATAAGTTGCAAATTCCACAAAATGGCGACAGCGGCCCCAGTGCCTCCGCTCCGACAGGGGCGGCCCCTCGATATGTGTTGTCTTTATCAGTTTCGCCATCGTCGCTGATGTCGTCGTTGTTCGCCATTTCGTTGGGGTAGTGTGGCTTTTTGCTCGACTCTTATAGGAAATACATTTGCGACATTTTGGCCGGTAAGCACTAGGAGGGAGAGAGAGCCTTAGCTCAGGTCGGTCTTTCATCTTTTATCTTATGCAAATAACGCTGGCTGCATGCAGAGCACCCGACGCCATTCGAACGGCAGTTGAACCTCCGCAGATAGGCAGGTGTGTGCACTATTTGCACACGAGATAGTGCGCCCCCAAAATTTGGTCACGAAAAGCTGAAAATATTTGCGGGCATTAAACAAAGTGAGGCACGAAGGTGGCCCAAAGGCGGGACACACTTTAAAATCCCATTTTTATATCGGAACGAGGGAAAAAATTTCACATGCATATGTCGCAAATCAATACGCACCTCGATACAAATATTCCACTGCCACACACAACTGCTCGAACGTAAACTCGTGAGTTGTGCAAATAAAATGGCACCAACGAGCACGCACCATATTGTATTTATGTAAATTTATTTCCGTTACATTTCCGCCGCTCAATTGAAAATCGGCAAGTGATTTCCCATTTTTCTGTCTCTCCAGCCAATATTTTCTCAGCTGTAGTTGTGTGCCCAAACAGGAGTCGGCCTCGAAAAGTATTTAATATAAAAGAGAAACGGCAAATTTGCGTCCTCGTGGGCCTTGGGGTTAATCTGAATAACAGATTTTCTTTGGAAACTTGCTTGGATTTTTGTTAAGTCCCATTCAAGGAAGTCAATTGAGCAGAGAGACGTTATAGAATATAAAACTCTGAAATAGTGCATGATTTTTTGAGCCTCTTTTTGGAAGTTCTTGACTTGACTTCAAATTTTAGGACGCTGGTCTTGGGGAGTCAGGAAAGTTTAAGTTCAGGCAGTAAGCGGTGGCTTTAGGCTATATTTGACCGAATTTGACCTTGTTCTATCGCAAATAAACTTCAACATTTGAAACTTTCCTTCTTTAATCTTCTCATGCTATGTTTTATAAGCTTAGGAAGTTAAATCGTTTGCGATGCATAAGCTTACATATACTCCTTATAATTTCACATTAAATGCTCTTGGCCTTAATATTTGAATTAAGGGCGGCACTAAGCAAATAGTAAAATCCATTACGATAAGAAGGCAAATACAAAAGCCCAAAAAGAAACACCACAAAAGTCAGTTGCAGCCAATGTATTCAGCTGAGTTTAGAACTTCTTTTGTTCAGGTTTCACGTACGGCAGGCAGATAATAAATGAGACCAGTCCGTGGACAAATAATGATAATAATTATGCTCTCATTTGAACTCGGCGCTCACTGTTCGTTATTCGTTTAAAAGTTTAATTTAATTTGGTTTCAAACAGCTTTCTTTGCGCAGCAAAGAGCGTCGGGCGGCGGGGAAAAGATGTATGTAAAGTAGAGCAGCCAATTTAATTTCCTTTTGGCTTATTGTCCTATCTAAATTGTTTGGCTCTTTCGGCTTTTGTTGCTGCTAAAAGCCAAACAATGGCAGTCTATTGTTTGCGAACAAACTCAGACAAAGGGGAAACTTTTGTCTCCACTCCGGGAGTCGCTTAGTGAATTCCAATTTATACGGACACATGTTGCAGATGCAGAGGAAATTACAGAGTTCTCACTGCACATTTCGCATCGGGCTGGCTTAATTAAACGTAAAAAGAAAGCCGATATTGAATCATCTGTGTCTCACAGCTCATTATCTGCGACTCTGCCAGACAATGGACCGCTCCCGTCAAAATGTGCACTGCGTTGATGGGCCGATGCTGTCCTGCGATTGGGTTTAATTTCCTGCAGGCCGCAAACTATTTGTGGCCTAATGTGACCCGCTGACGAACTCATCTACCATTTACCATTTACCCTTCACTATTCGTATCGCTCTACACTCGGACAAACCCATACGCTGGGCGACTTGTCGGGTTTGGGCAAAGTTTACGCCACCAAATGCAGTGGCTGGCACTGCTCATCGTGTTGCACCAAATGTTGTCTAATAATCCCAGCATTTACCCGAACTTGGCGGCCACAAACTTTGGTCCGACTGCAGCACAATGCCAAGGAAGTTTGGCAGAGTGTAGCTCGGCCCAAAGGCCGGCCGAGCCCGAGGATGTGGCAACAGCCCGGCAACATTGGCACATTCATCATTTTCGGGCCTGGCGCCACAGCCCAGGATCACATCCAGCATCCAGCATCCAGCAGGAGACAGCAGCTGCTGCAGCATTGCCGCGGCAACTTCTTGTCACATGTCACGTTGCCGGGCTGCCTTCAGCTCGGAAACAGGACGAAACGAAGAATGTGAAACAGGCCTGACACTGTGCATCCTTTCGGACTTTTCGCAGGCAGTTGAAAGTTTTTGGGAATAAAGGAAGGACTTAAAGCGGCACTATGCCTTAACAGCAATCAGCTATGAACTTTGACAGGCTGAGGAAATTATGAGAGGATTTTTGTTGGCCAACATATATTATTACCAAAGGTTTTTATTTGGACATACAGGTTTTATAAAAGATTTGTAGGGAATTTATATAACTGATCCTTATTGTAAATATATACATGTAACTGTAGTGAACACAAAAGGTCAAAATTACTTTTTTAAGTTCACAAAAAAGTTTAATGTATTTGTTTTAAAGAACTTTTTAATGACTCTAAAGTGAATAAATATTACCAGACTTTGTTGAAAGTTTTGACATTTACCCTTCTCTGTAGCCATTGATTGGTTGGTGACTTAAATATAAACAACTTTAACTATAAACAGCAATATTTAACTGTTTAACTTTTTCATTAATTTCGGCAATCAAGCTGTACTGGGAAATCCGAAGGGATTAAACCAGACATAGTCTCCGCACTTTTCTAAAATCTCATCATTAAGTTATCTGGTTCGTAAAGAGCTGACTAAGATTCTAAATACTTCTTCTTAATGCCTACAGTAGGAAAGCCCCTGTGCTGAAAAGAAGGAAACACTTTTTCGTAGAATATTTTTTAAAATTTGTATATATTTTTCGTGAATCAGCAGATCATATATTTCAGTTCTGTATCGAGTCCGGAGTCAGGCAGGGTTAGCGATTTACTGAATGGAGTTCTTAGGCCCTGTTGCCCTTGCCGGAACGTCTCTTGATGGAAGTGCGCCTGCGAGCACCGGCACGACCACGACGTCCTCCACGACGACCACCGCGCCTGCGGCCAGAGCGGCGTCCCCCTCGGCGTCCTCCACGGCGACCTCCACGACGACCACGGCGACCGCCGCGACGACGACCGGCACGAACGATGCGGCGGGCACGGGCGTCATCCTTGTTGGGGCGCACGATGGTGTCCTTGTCGTTGGTGGTGGTATCTTTGTTCGGCTTGTTGTCGACGGCGCCATCCTCGCTGCGTCCCTCCAGCTGGCTCCCGTCTTCCTCCTGCTCCTGGCGCTCGAGCTCCTGCTCCTTCTCTTGCTCCTGGGCGGCCAGCTCGGACTCCTCCTTGGCGACCAGCTCGGAGTCGCGCCGTGAGCTGAGCACTCGGCTGCGCTGGGCCGCCGCATCGCTGGTGGCCACCAGGCAGCAGAGCGCCGCCAGGGCGAAGATAAGGGCGTATTTGGCTGACATGTTGGGCTCGGGTCAAACTGTTGCTTGTGGAAGGCCGAAGGCGGTTGTGATGCTTTGGAGGTGCAGTGCCCTGGGTTTTATACCCATTAAAGGTCTTCTATATCCCCATTGAAGAACTCCAGTAAGCTTAGTGGGCACCTGTTCAAATGTTTTCCCATTGCAAGATGTTGCTACACACACTTGCCGCTGTATACCTGTCGTTTCTACCCATTCCCAGCCCCGTTTCAGCTGTGTTTGCCTCGCCCCTCCCCCACCGTATCGATGCCGTTCGGCTATTAATTTGATCTTTTGTTTGCCCTTTCGCCTTTCAACTGCATCGCATTTTCCGGTTCCTCTGCTTACGCTTCATTTCCTTACAAATTGCTTGCCCTCCGGCTGGCTTCCTCCGTTCCGTCCGCAAATAATTGGTTTCTCCTGGTTCCCTAACCATGTGCTAACCCGTTGGTCCATTGCTCCATTGGTCCATTGCTCCATTGGTTTGCTAGCCCCGCTGGCCAGACGGGAAATATCATTTAAAAAGAATAAACGTAAATAATCGAATTGTGCACAAAAGCGTTTTAGCTGCGCTTTCGTTTGATTTAGTCGAGCGCGGTTCCAGGACCCTTTCCCCTTCGGCTGTGTTGGTAATTCGACTGGGATTCCGTCTGTGGGGCTTCCTGAATCTGCACTGCAACAACTTGCAGTTGAAAAGGGAAAGAGAAACACGAAAATTAATTAATTATAAGTACACCTTCATAGTTTGGCAGGTATAAATCCATGCTTATTCATTTAATATAAAAATTATCAAACTAAAATTAAATGAAGTAATTATTTAGCCCGCAAAACATAATCAAAATGAGCTGCTATTTATTTAATATTTTAATAGCGAGTCAATAAATATATCTTCATTACTTGAATTTATATTTAAGTTTATAGAACTACCTACTGTCAAATTTGTTGCAATGTACTCCACGTAGACTACTTACAGTCCGCGACTTTCAAAAAGTGCAGAGCAAACAGCTTGAAGCGATTTAGTTTCGCGTTTAAATGAATTACAAATTTGCGCTCCGCCAGGAGCTGGTCATGTGGGCGGAACAGGAGCGCAGGAGGCTATATATGTGTTTATCTTGGGATATCGGGGATCTCTTGGGCAACTTGCCAGCAATCAAACATATTTATTGCGCTTAAACGCTTTGCCAATAATTTCTGCTTCGGCAGCTGGTGGCGGAACCGGAAAACGGCGGCGTGGCAGCGTCGAGGAAGTGAAGGTGGAGCACGTGCCGCCGGAAATCACGTGGCCGACATTTGTCGAAATGATTTTCAATTACTCGGCCTAAAAGCACCAGCTGCCGAGAATGAGCTGCACAATTTCTTAAAATGTTTAAATTGATGAAGGTGACAAGCGCTCAGAATTTGAACCTAGCAATGTAAGGGTATTTATTGGAACAATTTGATCAGAGATTTCCAGAATTCCTGAATGGATGTGCCTGAAAAATTAATTAAAAAGGCGCTTAGAATGTGAGCACGGGATTTTCAATTTCATTCAACAAAGGAGGACTGTCCCACTGACTAGATGTCGTTCTAGCAACGAGCTGCATTGTCGTCCACAGCGTCCACAGCCAGCAATTTCATGGTCATGGAATTCAAGAAAGGGAATCGCACATACTCGGGGTGTAAGGTTTCAATTTATTGGCTGTATATAAAGTCAAATAAAAATTGCAGCCCCTTTTCTAGTCATTTTAACAAAATATTTCATTCAATAATTTAATAAATTATATTTAATATTCCTGATTAAATTCCGAACGATTAACCTTTACACTTTTTTAAACCTTTCTGCAACTAAATAATACTGACATAAGCCAGTGCCGGTCCCAGATCGCAGATCACCACTCGGCCGGCTCAAGAACGTCTGAGATGGGAAATCACTGGCTCCAGGCCACGCTCTGACAGCAGAGCCAAGCCAGAACTCTTTCGACCTTTCCACATTCGCCTAAGTTATTTGACTTTCTCCGGGTGCCCCACAAAGGCCCCGAGCAGCAAAAGGGCAAACATGGGGGCAGGGCGACAGTTTTTGGCCCCTTTTCTTTCTGGAGCCTTGTTGCCAAAACACTGTACTCTGGCTGGTGCCATTGTCTCGCCCGGCGTATCCCCCTTCAGGACCAGGATCTGCCGTGTGCAGCTGGGGGCCGAGAGCGTGTCAGAGTTTGCATTAGAGCCTGACATGCCTGCAGGGAAAATGGCAGAAACACAACGGAAAAAACGCACTTGAAATCTTGAAAATCGACCAGAATCAGAGGGAATTTCCCAGATGCTGGGGTGAAAGTTCTGATTTTGAGCCCGACAAAAATTAAAGTATACGTACTATATATCTAAAGGGATATGTTTAAATATATATATTAAGTGCTTGAGTTTCTCCTTTACATTTATAAGCAGAAGAGGTTTAAAAATCGTAGGACTTTTATATAAATTTAAATATTATAAAAGATACTTCCGTGGGATAGTAAGGCATTTACCAATATATCACACATTAATCCAGAACCTTTGGTGATTTCTTTCCGTGTGCCAGGCAGCCAAGTAGGTAAAGGCCATTGATGTGTGCTGGTTGTTGTCTCGACTTGATTGAGTTTTATGCACAGTTTACTCCCTCTCTCGCTCCGGAGTGTCGCCTAATAGCCAGCGGGCTAAGCACACGTGCTGTACATCCTTAATTTGACTGACGAGCTGGGGGTTCCAGCTCCCAATCCCAGCTCTCAGCTCCCTCACCACCAGGAGCTTCCCATATTTTTAGCCGGCTTTAAAGCAAACAACTGTCGTCTAAGCTGGCTGGCAAGAGTGTGTGCAACTTAAACTTGGCCAAGTGCTTGCGAACGGAATCCTGCGCCAGCAGCCCACTTGTGGGTACTCCAGCGTCATCGTGGCTCATTGTAGTCTGCTCTCTGCTCTCGGTGCTCACCTTTATTTGCTCTGCGATTTATTTATTCAAAAGCACAACAATTTCGCAAATCTCTTTTTCTATATATTGGTGTGTTTATTTATTTATCTGGCTTTTAGCTAAACTTCGAGTCTGGTCTTTTGTGCCAAGTTTCGTTTCAATGGGCTCAGCTCGAGTCGTACTTTCGGGCCATTCATGCTCTGTCTGGCACAATGGATTCCTTGGTCTTTTACTCCCGACTTCTAAGCTCTTCCTCTGCAAGTCATTGCTTCTATTTGACGTCATTATAATTCGGGAAGCAAACATACTAGCAGGGAGCCGTGTACCACAGTCTATGCAGATAATGCCCGTGGATTGCTGGAGGAGTAATTCAAAATTTGATTGAAAACAAGCTGAAGGAGACTGGATACTGAAAAAGAAGTGCATATTTTATTCAGCAGAAACCTTTCCTGTCGCCAGATAATCGATATTTCCCCCTGCCCAGCCACCGCATTTGCACTTTTACTTCCCTCGCTAAGCTGAGCCCAAGCAACACTTTCAAGTCGGCTTCAATTACACAGCCTTGACAGCCCAGCCCAGCCCGGCGCTCCGGCTGGAAGAGCAAATAAGTGCTTTTCTATTTGCCATCGCCTTTTGTGCAAATTCTCGGCGCTTATGCAAAAGACGACGGCGCCCATTATGCAAGGTAATCGAAGCGCAAAGACCGAGTTGCTGGCCCAGAATCTTCTACTCTGTTTCCCGGCGCTGTCAGTGGCGGAGCACCGATTCGGATTTCGAATGGACTTTTCCGGAGCAGCGGCCAAGGCCAGAGCCATTTAATGCATTCGAGAATAAAGACCTAACGGAACCAAGTTCACCACATCAACCCTCACCTCAGCAATGGCCCCTGGAATTAGGCTACAAGAATTATGATTATGATGTGTTCATTGTTTTTATGCGGCGCTCTTTTCCGCTGTGGCAATTTGCCATACTGCGTGGGTAACATACAAGCGAATGAACATTTCGACGCAGGCACACGTGTAACCGGTACTTGGCAACTGCTTACAAATCGTATATTGCTCTTGCTCGGGATACCCTGTAATGTGGGGGTATGAGGGAAGAGCGAGCAAAAACACTTAGCTCTTAAAATGAATCAAAAAGCGGGTCAGGGCATTGTTTCTCTGATTGAGCTTAGCTTAAACCTTAAGCCTAACCTAGATTAAACCAAACCTTTTTTATTGCACAAGGGAGTATAATTATAACTCGAATAACTCTGTTCATTCAAACATATAATTATTTATTCATTTAAAATTATAAAAGTTAAAAGTAAGGTGGAGGTGAAAGGATAGAGCGGGCAGAAACAATGAACTTACAAAATAATTTAAAACAACGTCAGGCTTTATTTAACACACATTTCAATGCTTGAGTTTAGTTATTTATATTATTATTTATTTCATAAGGTAGTAAATTTATAATGCATTTATTAAGAATCCACTTAAGAAATACAAATTATTGAAAATCATATAATAGTAATAAAACTTATACAAAAAATGTGTACACTGATTAGATTATGTTGTCACAATTTAAGCACACTTATCTGTAAATAAAAACCTAAATTAGAAAAAAAAAAATTAAAAATCGGAGACATTATTAATTATTCTTATTTTAAATTATAAAACTAAGAAATTAGTATTAAGCGGAGCTATCTAAATGGGAATAGAAATACTGAGCTTTCAAAATGATTCAATACAACTCTAGGTTATTGCTGTTCATGATCGGGGATGTCACTAGGGTTTTTAAATACCCAAAAGCTGTCAGAAATTAGTATGGAAAATTACATACTTTTGTATATCTTTTAAAGTTTTTAAAAGAAAAACATTTCTTTCTGGAGCACATCAGAATCAGAGATATTTGTTACTTATGAGTTTGAGGTAAGCTTCAAGTTATACAACTTAGAAATAAGTAATAATTTCCATTGGAATCCAAATCAATATGTTCGTAAGGCCATAACTAAATAGGGTATCTGCTTAGTCCACCCAAGGCAAGCCTATGAGATTCCGCATGTTGTTTTTGTGTTTTGGCACCAGAGTTTTGTTTACATTTCGTGCTGCTAATCACATGCAAATCCTTTTAAGTCGCAATGACTTTGTGACTTGAGCGCATAATAAGCTCATTTGCAATAGAAATAAGTACACCCGCAGACATCCGCGTGTGTGCGTGTGTGGGGGGTGTGTGAGGAGTGAGCGAGAGCAAAATGATTCTGTTTGTGTTTCGAAATAGCTGCAGGTTATTTGGCAGGACCTTTTTTGCAACTCTGTTGTTGGCATTCACGAGGAGTCTCTGTGTGGAAACTCTGGCTTTTATTTATGCTCCTTCGCTGTGTGTGTGCAAATGTGAGGGTGCTTCGCCTACCCACCCATCCACACACTTGGCTGGCGTATTAAAATATGAATCTAATGTTCATTTTATACGCGTAATTTACGCTGTGAGGCATTTTAAGTGAGGCGCGCCAGCTTCATTTGCACGCGTTCCTGGCAGGAAACTGATGGAACTCCGGGCCCAGGACCCCGTCTGCTCTGTGAGAATAATGTTTATGGCAGATATTCTAATTGCTGGCGCAACACACAGGCTTTAATTCATGCGAATCCCCAGCAACTTAAAGAACTCAATATGGCCAATTATTAAACAAATTAATATGCATTCGTTAGCAGTAAATCAGCATTTTTATTTCACTGGCAATTAGAAAAATTATTTTATTTAATTGGCACTGTGCGACTCCCATCCACTACATTATGCGGTGCGTTAAATTTAATAAACGCTCGCAGCTATATGGCATTTAATTTGAAATATATGATTTATGTGGCATCAGCAGAATCCTTTCGGGCAGTCGCCCACATATGTTTGGCCCGCCAATTTGCGCCGCTCTTGAAATGCCGGCTAATTTATTAGCCAGCTCCCCAGTGCCCGCGGCCAGCACCTTTAAAATGTTGTAATAAATGTCACACATGCCACGACAGCCAGCCCAGCAAGTTATGGCCACGCATTTGTCACACTCGCTCGGCAGCGGCCCAAACGGGTGGAAAAAGTTCGAGTGCAAACGAAACGGAGTGAAAGAACACAAATAAATACGATAAATAATAATATTTTTAATTAAAATTCCAAATAAGGAGGGCTCACGGTTGAGCATTCACGGCAGTAACAAACGTGTAATTCTCAGAAATAATATCGCTGCGAATTCACTGAACAAAAGATTAAACAAAAAAGGTATTCAATTAATTATTATTCTTAAAAGTTTGTTTTGTTTTATTTTTCTGATTTACTTTCCAGTCTGATTATCTATAATTAAATATTTATCTTTCGTGCTCCTGAAATCACATTAGCTTTATAGAACCCTTTAAAATTTGTCTGCATTAAAATGTTGTTATATAACTAATTCAGTGTAAAATTAGCTTTTAAAATTCCTATTTTACTCGTATATCACTTAAGTTCTCAAACTATACATTATACATAAATGTTAGGGAAGAAAATGCAGCTTGAAGAGTATCAAAAAGCCACTTTAAATTGTAACAAGCTTAGACGCCGCGGCGGCAAGTAAATTTTCATTAATTTCATCTTCGGAACGTAAATGAATCAAATTTTCTTCAAATGGGAAATTAAAATGGAATGCGCGAGCGAACGGAGCTGCCAATTATAAGCGAGTGAAATTTATGACTCAAATTTATTTGTTTTCGTTTTCCCGTTTTTGTTTTGTGCGAATTTAAATGAACATTTGAGCGTTTTTCCCAGCACGTTTCGTTCCGTTGGCTGAGTTTGGGGTGGCCTTCGCTGGGAAGGCAAAAAATTGCTGCTGTTTCTCCTCGATTGTTGCAGCAGCTGTTGCACTCCGGGCGCTGATTATATAGTTTTCGCCCCGATATCGGACGGCCGTCGTAAAAGTCAATCTCGTTTGGACATGACCCTTTTTAGCCTCCGCTGATCCTTTCGCACATATGTGCCAGGGCGTATATACAACTTAATCGCAGCATTTCCATAAAATTTTATTGAATTTAAAAACGAAGCCCAGCTACTTGGGCAAATATCATTTATTTTATTGTTCAATTCCGGACTAAAGTATTTCTTTGCTCCACGTCCTTTCTTGCAGAACTCCGGTAGGATGTGGTTGCTTGTGTCCGGCTTTGATTTCCCGACCGTCCGCCGGCGACTGGCAGCTGTGCCATAAAAACTAAGGCTTGGTCTCGGGGTCCATATCCTTCTCTGTTTGTGGCACTTTGGCCCATTCGTAATGAATGTTTATTGCACCGGACATGTACATGTTTTTGCTCTCCGTCCACCCTGGCCTGCACCCAGCGCCCTTATGATGTCTCCTTCTTGGCTCCTCTGTTTTTCTACTCGTTTCTGGTCAACAAGACTGCGTAATTGCTTTTGGTTTCTCCTGCTTGCACTGGCATTGTCGTCTTAACGATTCTCCAATTGGGGAGTCAGTCTTGAGGAGCAGGCGGAAAGGCAGCAATTTGTAGGACAACATCGGCAGAGCTCCCTGGCGATTATGTTTCCTGCATCCAGATAAGTAGATGTTTACCTCTTGCCAATAGATTCCTTTAGTTTGTCAATTCTCTGCTACCTTGGGCCAAGGCAACGTCTCGAGACTCACTTTGTTTGCAACTCTGCAGTTCGAATGCAATTTTGGAAATGTATTGAGCAGCTCTAGTTTTAAACCTTTAAAATCAAGCAAAATGCTATAATTTTGTCAATAAATACAACACACACATGTCTACGATAAGTGTTTGCTGTGAAATCTGGCCGACGTAAACAAGTGCTTAAGAACTATCCAGGCGGCATATGTAACATTTTAATAATCATAAAAGCCAACAGCAAAAGCCAAAATACTAACAAAAGAGCCCACAACACAATCTCGTTAAATAAGAATAAACGTGGCCACATATTAAAAAGCCAAGGCAGCCCGAAGTTCGTCGATGATGGGGACGGGCGTCAAGGGAGCCGGCAGGAAGGAGCGAGTCCTTGGCGAAAGTAAGTCATTGTTATGCATGACGCCAACTGCCAACTGCCAACTGCGAGAGCCAAAGCCAAGTCGAGGGTTGTGATTTCCATAAACAGCAACAACAAGTTCGGACTGCTGGCAGGAGAAAATATTAAAGATTCTGAAAACCATAATCTTATTGACGTGATAGGATTACACTTTGCTAAGTGAATTAATAAAGTATGCGAGTCTGCGGAGCTGGGCGGCCAACTACTTAGGGCGACCCGCTCAATGTGATATGCACACAATATTGTGGTCGAAAAACGGTCGAACGGGGCAGCGGCATAATAAGTGCGGCTCTGGAACGTGGCCTGATTCCTGACAAGGATGAGGATGAGCGAGGAAACTTTCGCAGTTCTCAACTTTCTGCCAAGTTGCCCACTCGACGTTATTAACATAATTTATCACGACAGCGACACCAGAGCCCGGGTCCTCGCCAAGCAGTCCAATAAGGTAACACTTTTGTTCGGGCCCTCAAAAGTTTGCCAGTTGGCCAGAAACTTTTTGCCGCCGCCCAACATATTCATTACATAGTCATTATGGCCGGGAGAAATTCTTTTCTGTCAACGATTTTATTAACAGCCACCGCTCAGAGTCGCTCAGAGTCGATCGCCCGGCGTGCTGGCAAAATAATTATGTCGTTCAACCAATGATTAATCATTGTTCGATTTGCCTGCCGAGGCTCTTCAGACTCGCTTCGATTGGACTGGAAGTTGGCAACGAAAAAAGAGCAGAAATAAATTGGCATTTATTGTGATGACTGGCTGCGTAGGCTGGGAGCGGGCAGCAATTTTGACGGCTATACATCAAAATGTCCAACAGTTGCCAAGGACCTGCTGCTGATTGGACCCCGGGGAGCACTTAATTCGGTGGGATTTGATGTTGTTTTTCCCGTAAACTCGCTGATATTTGGGCTTAGGAACATGTCGTTTGATTTGTACTTTAATAGACTAGCCGCTGCGGCTTAGAAGTCCATTAAAAGGATTCCAAACGTCGACTTGGCAGTCCTATAAGTTACTGATAGCCTTGGACAATTAAGGTGTCGTTTAATATCTTTAACTACAACCGATTTGGTATATATTTATGTAAGAGTTCCATTAACTTAGGACTTCTATAGAGAGAGATCTGCTTATGCAAATACCTATAAAAACGACTGCGTGACCTTGACAAAAATGTCATACAAAAGGCGCCAAGCCGTTCGTTGATAATTTGAAAAGTTTCCAGGGCAGCCAATTGGGGAGCGTCCTGGGCAAGTCCTTCGAGCCGTTGGCCATTAAGAAGTTGTGTACTCCAATTTCAATTGCTGCAGCCGGCCAAGTTGCCAAAGAAATTCCAAACTATGTGCAAATTTGAACTTGGTAGGGCGAGACAAACGACATTCTGAGC
Organism: Drosophila tsacasi; assembly: GCA_018904565.1. Classification (NCBI taxonomy): domain Eukaryota; kingdom Metazoa; phylum Arthropoda; class Insecta; order Diptera; family Drosophilidae; genus Drosophila; species Drosophila tsacasi. The sequence continues at coordinate 7,071 of JAEIHY010009428.1, read as the reverse complement.
GGGACACAAAGTGTAGCAAGAGCTGCAACCAGAGTCCAATGCAAGAATCCGAGCAGAAAGTTGTCCGTTTCCATTCTCATTATTTATTTTTGGAGTTGCCAATAAATGCAAATTGCCTGCCAATTATATAGTTGTGGCCAAGATGATGCTTATTAAGTGGTCGAAAGGGGGAAGTTTGCTCGCTTGACTTTTGTTGCCTGAAAGGAAAACCAAAAAGTGAGGGAAGAGATTGCCCAAATCATTTGTTCGCATTTATTGTGCGTTGTCGCCAGCTCGTAATTAATGCAAATTAGATATGGACCTGCGACGAAATGAGTTTTTCATCAAGTCTAACAACTTAATTAGCTCATAAAAATGACGCCCCCGAGCTGTTAACCCGCCCCAGCCCCGCGCTTTTCGTGTTCCTGCGTGTTGCGGCCACTTAAGCGCGGCACAGATTGCCAATGTCCCCAACCGCCTCCCCGGACTCTCTGCGTCCAATCCGGAAATGCCGCTCGCCGGGCAGGTCGTAGGTCACGGCGTAGGCGCAAAGCTAATTAGTATTAAGTGCTCTTGCGGCACTTGAGGCCTTTCCCTCGCCTGCTGTTCCGGCTCCGCTCCTTCTTTTCCCCATCATGCTGTGGTCGGTGGATCCATCGTTCTGGGTTTGTTGTCGCCTCGGGTGTGGCAAAAATATTTTTGTGTGTGCGGTCAGTTGTTAAATTCCAGCAAACGTTCACAGCAAACATTTTTGAAGCATTCTGCGCCGAGTGGGCAAGACGAAGCATGTATTCTCTTTCGGAGCTGAAATTTTAAATGAATATCTTACTTTTCTGTTGGTGTTTAATATTAAAGCTTTAGTTTCTAAATCAGGAATTACTTAGGAAGATTAAATCATTAAAGATTGGGTGTACTGCTACTTTAAGATTCTAGAGTACCATTTTTTTTATAAAGAGTATCCAAATTTCGAGTGCTCTCCTTCGACTGGGAAAGGCCATTGCCATTGGCTCGTACAGGCGATTTAGTACCGCTTGAGCGGACAATGAAGCGATAGCTAAGTCCACGGTCATACTCGCCTTTTTGCTTAATTTGTGCGCCACTCAAATATGATGATGACGACGGCCATAAAAGGTGCTGAGGTTGCGGGTCAGGAGGTCATTTCAAAAGAAAATTGTTGATGCCCTTGTTTATGGAAGGGACTGACACGTTGTAAAGCGTTTGATTTTGTGACTGGTTTTAGATATGTATAGGTATTTGTATTTGTGCTTAAATTTAAATCTGCTTAAATTTAAGTCTGCTGAACAGGATATAAGAATAAGTAAAGGTTTATCTCAAGACTAAGATCTTAAAAAAACTGAAAGAGGAATTGAGTTTCAATTTCATTTTATTGTGATTACTTTGCCCGGTAACTAGTTAGGATTCACAAAGGTTAATTCCTATTATCCGTTATATGAGCCTCTAATTAAATTTGATACATTACCTCTCTCAAATTCAACGATTTGTTAGCCGGTCAATTATCTTATTACAATCAATTTCTTCCCCCCAAACCTCGTTTCCGGCATCGGAGTGCGCCCTGTGAGGTCCCGGAGGAGAGACACGTAGTCGCTTTACTTTAGTTCAACTCATTTCCGCTGCTCACATGACTTTATGCAATAACATCCAAATAAAATTATCTTATCAGCCACTGAGGCATCCTGCGTGTCCTGCGCGTGTGTGAGTGTTGGCTAATTTTATTGCATAAAACTTGTGCTTATTGCGTTCCCCTGGCGGACCCCTCGCTCCTTCGAAAGAATTGCACGTTCCGGTCATACAATGCGAACGTGACCGCTTGACCCTCGCAGGGCGCAGGAGAGATCGGACAGGACCAGCATCATACTCGTCCCTTCCGGTTCCGCTCTCCGGTGACGATGTCCTGCGACATGTCCCATTTCCATGTAATGGCATGGCTTATGGCCAGCAGCAACGTTCCAGTGGCAGCACAAGCAGAATTACAGTAATTCATGGTAATTTTTTGTATCTTTCTGCAGGAGAACGCTCCGTATGAGAATGACAATTTGCTTGTTGCTCTACGAAATGGATCGTAATGGTGGAACAACAAAATGTTGTCACAATGCGAAATAGACGTGCCCCGAACAATATAATTAAAATGCTAAAGGTGGGGATACCGAAGATTTAATTTTTACAAATAAATTCGTGTATATATAGTTATTGGTAGTTGTTATCTATCAATAGTTTTCAATTATATTAGCAAGAAATTATAGCAGTCCACAGACTATAATTTCATTTTGAGTTCAAAAATTTAACACTATTGAAATCCGAGTCTCAATCAACCATTGACTAGAATCCCCACCGCCTTCCCAGTTGTTATTCGCTAACAGGAACAGGAAGGGCAGAGGAACTGGCGACTGTAAGCAAATGTGGCTAGCACGTTCCTCTGTTACAACAGCAAATATAAATGCAAATATAGATTCTGTGGCAAGCATTTGTAGCTCGTTACATACCAACGCCAAGACACTCACGTAAGGCATATTTACACGTAGCCACTGTTATTAGTTGTATCTAAATGTGCATGCATCTGGGCTGGTATCCGTGAGATACGTGTGCTCCTGCTCTTGCTGAAACGGAAGTGTTGATTTTCATTAAAAGCCGTCAGTTCAATTGGAAAAACCTTGTTGTGGCAAGCTGTGTATCTGCGTTTGCTGACCTCCGTCTGTGCCATGTTTAACTTATTAAATTAGCCTGCTTGAGTGGCTCGGACTGTGGTTGTGAGCGGGCTTTTATCGAAGCCAAGTCAAATGAAAGTTCTTGATTATTTTCTGTGCGCTCCATCAGTTTGGAAATAAGAAATATTACTATTAAAGATAGATAAACGGACACAGTCCGAGCCAAAATCCTATTGACAAAAATGGAATTTACTGAAAGCACTCTTGCCACCTGCCGGGAAATACAGGCCTCTTCCAATTATGATTTATTCGTTCCATCACCGAACGCAATATTTTGAAAAGAAACATGGCCTGTTGAGGGAATGTGGGGCAGGCCGAGCTGCCAGCTCCGGCTGACAGTTGCATTTGGAGATAAGCAAGCAGAAGTTTCGGGCTTTGCCGCTGCAAGCCGGAATGCAATCCGAGGAAAAGTTCTGAAAAGGACAGCAGCAGTACAGTTGTCGCACTGAATTCAAAGGCGGACTCAGGCTAATGTCACTCGGAGAGAAAACATTAAATTTAATATCCTGGCGGATGGCGAACCAAATGAAATTTAAAACCAAATTTCCAGTCACACATTCATGCCGCTTTGTGCATGTGGGCAGGCGTCGGCTTGGCTTGCATAGAGCAGTTGATATAGTGTAAATATTTTGACATGGCCGTATGTTGTCACAATCATGCCTGTGTGTCCTCCGACGAGTGTTTGTTCGAAATTCGGCCATTGTCAAGCCGAAGATGGAAAGTTTATTTGTTTGCCCATGTCCCAGCACTTGCTGTTAATTTGTTAAAATTTCACTTTATAAATAAAATTCAGTTCTGGAATTCGTTTTGACCAGCCGAACTTGTACGTGGGCGCCCAAGATTGGGTCGGGTTCGGGTCCGGGTTCGGGCTCGGTCCGGGTTGTCGTGCCGTAAGTTTTCCAATTTGCATAACTTCCGCAGCAGTTGGGACTATAAATATGCAAAGGGTTTTACGACCGCACTATATGCAAGTGCCTCAAGAAAGCGTTTTCCCGCCTTGCCACCTTTCCTCCCATCCCAGGATGAATAGCTCCCGGTTTCAGTTTTCTGTTTGTTGTTTAGTTGGTTTCAGTTGCGCTTGAATTGAAATGGAAGTGTCCTAAATCGTAGATGGTGCTATGAAAACTGTTTGCATAGCAGATGAGTACTAAGCTCCGTATTTTTCGAATAAGCTGGAAATCAACCCTTCTGCAGAGGTGACACCCAACATGGAAGGTGGACAGTGCTTAGAGAGTAGAAAATAGGAAATATAATAAGGGTATTGAAATCTCAGCTTAACCACATTTTATAGATATACTCTAAAGAGTACCAGGAATTTGTATATTTTACTAAATTTATGTTTTATATATGTGGTATATTTTCCTGAATGCTTCGGATGCATATAATATTCTCCGAATTGTAGTTTTAATTGAATAATTATTCATTTGGAAAACTATATCAAATAGCTCTTAAAAGAAACTTTGGAAATATAATAGAATAATACTGTTAAAATATACATACATACATTAGTAGTCCAAACAATAAGTTAAGTAACGCCATATGATTGTTTTCTTTTTTATTTATTTGTTTATAATATTATAAGAATTAAAACCAGATCAAACGAAAACATTGTACCTCAGGTTTTAGACATAGATTCCAGTCAGCAGGACAGTTGGCACATAACCAAATGTCATTACAGAACATACATATATATTTACCCCTTAACTTTAATGCGTGTCTTACATTTCGATCGGAAAATTAGAAAAATTAGCACTTTGGAATACATTTGTTAGCCTGTGGCAAGTGGTCGCGAAATTAATGAACAGCAACTTGTCATCAACGACATCCAAATCGAGTCAGACCCTCCGGTTCCATCATGGGATTTGATCTCAACAGTATTGTGGGCACCGTGGACGAGGAGCTGGTGTGTCCGATCTGCGGCGACGTTCTGGAGGACCCAGTGCAGTCCTCCGGCTGCGAGCATGCCTTCTGCCGGGCCTGCATTGAGAAGTGGATGCTGGAGAAGCAGATCTGCCCCGTGGACCGCTCCGACCTGATGCGGGGCCACCTGGTGTCCGCCTCCCGGCTGATGCGCAACATGCTTTCGCGGTTGAGGATAACGTGCAGCTTCGCAGATAGCGGCTGCCTCGTTCACTTGCGTCTAGAGGACTACCGGTGCCACGTGGCCAGCTGCGAGTACAATCCAAAAGTGGCCGTGGAGTGTAGAAACGGTTGCGGCATGAAGGTAAAGACTTGCTGTTTCACAAATATGCTCTCAAAGGTCGCGAGCCATTTGATTTTTCACACTGAATGTGCCTGGCAGATGTTCCGCCAACTGACTACGATTTGCATTGAAGTTACCGTTTATTAAAAACGCGGTAATAATAGGGCGACGAGAGCATTTTTGTAATTATAACAATAATAATAATATTAACTATCATCAACTTAATTGAGTTTTACAAGTATAATATATAGCTTCTACTTCTAGTAACATTGCCACAGAGTTGGCATCTATTAGTGGGACTTCTTCCTGAAGTATCAGCATAGTTAACATTCCTTACCACAAAAAATTATCTAGTTTGTAAAATTTCTGGTACCCTTCAAATTCTATTTAAGTTTATTTTGCTAAGCCGATTAATTTTTTCATAAGCATAATAATGGCTATGACCATTCACCCTCCCTCCGACTTAGATTATAAGAGAATCTAGGTCGTTGTGGGTCTAAACCCGAACATTAAGAAGTTTTTGCTTGTAATAACAACGTCCGATTCGTTCTTGGTCTTATTATAGCAATTTGAAAATCACTATTTCTTTAATGTTAATTATCCTTTCCTTATTTTCAAAATTTTTAGGTCCTATCTACCCGGTAAGCAAGGCTTTGTTAAGTTAAAAGTAGAATGCCCTAAGCACGCACCCTATTAATGTTGTTCACACATTTCTTAAATTCAATTCTTGTATTGGTTTAAAGACCTTTCCTTTTTTTGTTATATTTACTGAATTTCTCCCAGGTACCCAAGGACGAACTAGCCACACATAACTGCATCCTGGAACTACGAGAGCTGGTAAAGAGGCAGCAAGCCGAGATTGCCGATCTGAAGAAGGCGCAGGGGAATCTGGAGCAGCGTATCGCGACCCAGCGCAGGGAGTTGGAGCTGCTGCAGTATTACGTCACTGCTCTGCGTTCCTCCAATCCGATGCTGCGCAATATCGGCGAGCAGCTAGACCGCTACTCGCTGATGCAGTGGGGCAACGGACTGCCCCTGGCCACTGTCCGCACCTGGGGCAGCCTGATCTCCACGCCGGACACCCTTATGCATGTGACAGTGCGCGAGTGCCTGAGCTCCTCCGGCTGCCCGATGAACCTGGTCAACTTGATGGTGGACCGCTGCCACGAGGACCACTGGCCCGACGGCCTGATGAACTTGGACGTCCGCCGCGAGAACTACAACCGTCTGCCGCTGTATGTGACTCATCTGCTGCCCTCGCAGGTTACGGGAAAGCAGTGCGTGGTTGTGCTGGGCGGTGACAACACCCACATGCCGGAAAACCTACGCCCTGTTCTCGGTTTGGTCATGATCTTCGTTGAAGGCGTCGAGGAAGTGCAGCAAGATCCGCTGCCGGACAGCGAGTTTTCCTGAGCCACACTTGTATCTCCCAGGTCAAAATTTAATTTGTTAACGTACTCATCATAGATAGCAAACGCCCGGCATATCTCATCTTCATCCTGGGAATGAAGCAAAGTTGCTTTTAGTGTATTAGATTCACATTGTTTGTGTGACGCCTCCTGGAACTAATCAGTTAGAATAAATCTCAATCGAAGAAAACTGAAGTGATGTTAGCACTGTCTCTGAAAAATATTTTCCATATTTTAAGAATTCTCTAGCTCTATTTAGGCGGTTTCTTTATTTACTTCAATTTTGTGTTTAAAGTCAAACAGATCCTCACCCGACAAAAACTATGAGTAATGCGTTCCGTAAGCTGTGGCTTTAAAATTCTCTAAAAACTATGTATACGTAGTTTTAGTTTAATGTCACTGCCGCATAAACAAAACCAGTCAAATGTCGGTGAATAATGTACATTTTGCAGTGAAATCACCTACGTTCAAAATGATAAAATTTGTAACAATGAAATAAGCCCATTAAAAGCCACCAAATTGACACCAGCACTAATAAATTAGCAACTCAAATACCAGTGTCACACATGATGGTATGCTAAAACGACTGAACTAATTTAAGAGCAGCTTATAAATTTCTGTTATATTTTTTGAATGAAAAGTAGACCGCCATTTTAACCAGTCTGAGCTAGAAATGACACTTTTTCCCTCCAGCAATTACGCGGCAATTACGCGGAAATTATAAAAGCTCAGCGCAGTCTCTGTTGCCTGACAGTAC